>ML787246.1:364279-376279 GCA_009831015.1 Picea engelmannii
TGGGGTATTATACACACATGTACACCCTCAATATATTATTTTGTGTGCAACATAATACATTGAGGGTGCACATGTATGTGCAACATATTATTTGCACAAACATAATACACTAAGGGTGTTCATATGTGTGCAACTCCAATACATGTGTGTGCACACCAATGTATGTGTGTGCAACCTCAACATATTATGTGTGTGCACACATATAATACACATAACACATATAACACACATATGCGTGCACACCAATGCACATTTGTGCAACCTCAATGTATTATGTGTGTGGGGTGAACATACATAATACACACAACACACATAATATGAGCCCCCCTCCCCCTCCCCCACACATAATAAACATAACCCACACACACATAATATGTATACACATACACATGCGCATAATAAACATACTCCACACACACAATATGTATACAAATACACATGCATGTGTGTGAGAGAGAAATATGTGTTTGTTATGTGTATGCATACCAATGCTTGTGTGTATGTGCATGCAAACATGTGCACATGTGTAGTATGTGTATGTGCACACACAATATGTTGAGGTTGCACATACATGCACACCCTAACCCATCATCGTATTATACAAAGTAAGTTAAAAAATGGACAAACTCGATCAATGTTCCATTGAGATTCTTCCCAAAATTTGGTAGGAATTTTGCAGAAAGTTATAGTTCCAACTGATTGATGAGAACTTTGATCATGAGACTTTTCCCATGAGGGTTTTGGTCCATGTTAAGAAGACCCAAATCACTGGAATTAAAAAAAAACGAGTCTATCAAGATGAAACTTTGCCTCAATGGAAAGATTTAGTTTGTCCACTTTTTAACACACTCAATATTATATGTGTTGTGAGGTTGCTCACAGATGCACACCACCTACCCATCGTCCATCCTCTTAAGGGTGAGGGAGGGTGAAAAAGCACACATGCACACTCTAACCCCCCATCTCCCACCCTCTTGGATGTGACTTTTACACACATCCTCACCGCCACTCCACCCTCTTGAGATGCAAGAGTGTACATACCCTCACCCACACCACCCATCCTCTCTATCAATCAAAGTGCACATGTATGTGTTAGTGGGTATCAGGTATTGTTATGATCCCTTATAGTTTTTTTCTTTGGAATACAATTTATCCCATCCTCAAGCCCATAATCGATAATGATATCACTTGCCAACCCCAACAACAATTGGCTTATGAAGAGCCTTAATAAACAATTGGCTCACTAAGAGCAACCATGTCATAAGTGAGATTAGAATTTGGGTGGAGAGGACAACGTTCATCCTCTCAACCACTCGAGTTAGACCGAATTAACATAATATATTTTCTATTTAAAAATTCGTTACTTTTGCATTCAAACTTGTGACATAAGGGTTTTCAATTAAAACTCAAAAGTTGAAATAAACTTTTACTATTTACTAATAAACCACAAACAAACATTCCACTTCGGCATGAGAGATTAAGTTGTGATTGGGTTCTAGTATCCAGGTTTCATGTATGGAGCTAAAGGTTAGGTGTTTATGGATACCGCACAACCCCTATCTGGTAGCCTCAACGACGAATACATAAGATATTGGGTATCTAATAAATACTATTAACTAGTTGAAACCACCTTTTGGTCTTGGAGTATGACCTAAAAGTGTTTTTGATTGACTAAAAAGTCATATTCTTTGAATGTAAGGAAAGATGATAACAACCCAAGACCCACAGGTATATAGGAGAAATGGAAGTATGCCTCTTTATGAACCACCTACAAATTATTTCAAGTGGCTAGATTTTGTCAACATTGAAGATCTTAAAATTATCCATGAAAAACTAAACCAATTAAATCTTTTATGGTCATATTTCCAACCATTTTTACTCAAAATCTAAATAAAAATTTAAAAAGATTATTAAAATCCCAAATATCAATTAATTGAAATTGCAAAATCCAAATGCAATAGAAGTTTTTGAAGGTGCCCAATACATTTTTAAATTCAATAATGTAATTTTAACAATGAAAAATTATAATTTAACTATTCAAAATACAACTTTAACCCTAAAAATATTTAGGGTTTAACTTAAAATTTATAAAACCAAATGGTGATGAAATTCCAAAAACAAATATAAAATTCTCCTTCTAAACGACCCACATAAAATTTGCCTTCTCCATGCTGTGCAAAAATAAAACCACAATTAAAAAATGAATTTGCTTTATTCCAAATAAAGAAACAGAAAGGCATAAGGTTTATCTATTAATCCGGTGCTAGCAAAGCATGTGCACGCACATATTGGTGGCGGGTCACACGAAATACCGTCGTGGCCAAAACCCGCTTAAAATCAGCCGCCACGTAGGTGTATGGCCCACGTGGACGCCTGCAAGGATTCGGCCGTGCAGAAAGAGTCATGGGATTGGCGTCCATCACGATTTACCTTCGATATTCTTTATCAGATGAGATGATGGCACGCACTCAAATATTATTAATAATTAAAAGTGGTAATTACTCAAAGGTTGGAATACCAAAAGCGTGCCAGCGGATGGTTGGACGGAGGAGGAGGGGATTTGAGATCCATCCATTCATTCATCCATGGCGATTGGTACGGGTTTCTGGTGGTATTGTAACTTTTCTGCGGAAAATTGCAGTTTATTTCAGTGGCCCAAGTTTGCAAAATTCTATCTTCGCTATTCATGAAAATTGCGGGTTAAAACGCGGCAATATATTCGGACTTTAACAGTTTGTCATGGCAGATATGTTATTAATTTGATAATTTTTCTCTGTAGTCTGCGATTTCAGAGGTATTTGCCTTGTTAGTTGTTAATTGCCTGCAAATTTATTGTTATAGATTAACCAGGGTTTGAACTTTTACTCATATTTGTGCTTTTCGCTTCATAATTCTTTAGATTTAGCAGGACTCCACTTATTAAATCCTCGAGGAAATTTAAGGCGTAGCCTTTACCTAACGTCATACCAGCGGAAATGCTAGGGTTTTGAGTTGGTTGAATTTAAAGGATTGCGAGTTTCGGAGGTACCTGATTTGTTGGTTGACTGCAAAATTTATTATCCACATAGATTTACCAAAGTTCAAATTTTGAGCCGACGATTCTTTCTTTCTTTCTCTTTATTTTTCTTTTTCGGTTCAGAATTCTCTAGATTCGGCAGAATTCAAGCCTTTAACAGCAGCGAGAAAATCTATGGTGTCGAATTTAGCTAATTTCTCACCGACTGAAATTCAAGGGTTTTGAGTAGGTGGAATTTAAAGGTCTACGAGTTTCGGAGGTATCTACATTGCCTGTTGCCTATAAATTTATTATCCATATAGAATAACCAGGGTTTAAAGTTTGACAGAGAGGATTTCTATTTTTTTTTTAAATTCACTTTAGAATTATTTAGATTTATCGGAGCTCAAGAAATTAACGCATCTGAATGCAGCAAGATAACTTACGGTGGAGCATTTAACTAACTTCTCGCCAGCGGAATGCCAGGGTTTTTAGTCGGTGGAATCCAAAGCAGTGCGAGTTTGGCGGATTTAGGATTCTGACGTGAAAATTTAGACCTGATGGGGGGAGTCACGTCTTCCGTGGCTGCAAAATTTGCATTTTTTCCTCCAAATCCTCCGTCTTACAAGATATATAGAGACGAAGTTAGCGGACTTTTAAAAATGTCTGATGTGCCTCATAGGGAGAATGTTGATGTGCTGAAGCTGCCTACGAGAAGAGGGCACGAGATAGTGGCTATGTACGTGCGGAATCCAATGGCTACGATGACCCTTCTGTATTCTCACGGGAATGCGGCGGATTTGGGGCAGATGTACGAGCTTTTTGTGGAACTAAGCGTTCATCTCCGCGTGAATTTGATGGGGTCTGTACTCGAGTACCTTGTCCTTTGAGTTTTTATTTTTTGACAAAGTAGTCTTGTACAATAATTGCTTAATTTAGAAGATCTGGCCGAATTTATCCTACCATTGGTTTCGGGCATAAATGCTCCTTGGTTTCTCTTATTTGATATTTCAACCTTTATAAGTTTTATTGGTATAGACTTTCTGCACCTAATAATTTCATTTCCTTTTTGTCATTGTAAATGTTTTACACGTTTTGTGGAAATGTATTAATTTAGTTTTTACTATATCAATTATGTTGTATATCGAATGTCAGTGGCTTCCCTCAGATTTATCTGTTTGCTGCTTCATGTTAAGAGTAATATATTTTTGTATGGTTCTAACGTTAATTTCTGAGTTCTAGATGTGGTTCTGCTCTTCCCAGTGTATTTTAGCATAGTGATGGAACTTAAGGACCACTTGCCAAAGGCTGATATGCTTGAAGTAATTGGATCTAATTTCTTAAAATAATAAATTAAATTAAGTTGCTGCGATTTTCCAAAATTATGGATGGAGATGTCCTTAGGATCTGAGGAAGAGCTTCATTGTGCCGATGGATAAGTCTAGACAAGGATGGACTATCCACCACGAGTGTATTCTGACATGTCTTAGGAATTAGGCAAAAATGGTTTAGTGGTGGCTTACATATGGATCAATCAATAATTGAACTTTCCACAACTTATCTATAATTAGGAGATGGTGATAATTGAAATGATCTTGTATGTAAAGCATTAGGAGCTTCTTATGAATTCACTGTCCGTGTGCTGTTAGAGATACGAACTTGGAAGTGCTCATTAGCTCAAATTTATTGACATTAAAATGCCTGTGAGAAACTGCGCAACTATGGCCTATAATTGAATGATCAATTTCATGAAAATTTTCCATCCTCCTTGTGATTTGCCTGCTCTGTTCCATTTCTTCAAATTTTGGGCCACTTCTGCCATGGCTGCTGTTGCTTTCTTGACCTCAGCTTTGAGGTCCCAAACTTCTTTCCCAAGGAGAGTCAATTTCTCATAAACTTTCAGTAGTTTCTGAGAGGACATGGTGAAGCCACTCTGGGAATTGGAAGGGGTAGAATGCTAAAGAGGAGACCTAGAGAGCATTGAAGAAGAATAACTGAAGCGAAATGGTAAAATATTTAGTGAGAACAGATGGGAGAGAAGGGAGAAGGTGCTTGGCTTTCAATTATTTAATGACGTTGAACAAAAAGTTTTCTCAATTGAATGATCAATCTCAAGAAAATTTTCCATCCTCATGATTTATTTGTTCTGTTCCATTTCTTCAAATTTTGGGCCACCTCTGCTATGGCTGCTGTTACTTTCTTGACCTCAGCTTGACGTCCCAAACTTCTTTCCTGAGGAGAGTCAATTTCTCATAAACCTTCGGGAGTTTCTGAGAGGACATGGTGAAGCCACTCTGGGAATTGGAGGGGGTAGAATGCTAAATAGGAGACCTAGAGAGCATTGAAGAAGAATAACTGGAGCGAAATGGTAAAAAATTTAGTGAGAACAGGTGGGAGACAAGGGAGAAGGTGCTTGGCTTTCAATTGTTTAACAAAGTTGAACAAAAAGTTTTCTCTTGATATTTGATGATAATGAGCACCCTAGTCTTGGACATTACAGGTAGGATTTTATTACATTCATAATATATTGGAACTATTGTTGTTTTACTTTAGTAGGCTTTGTACTTTAGTTGACAGGATATTCATGTAGTCACAATAACGGTGTCAGTTGCTTGTAATGGCCTTTTCTACTATTTAAAGGCCACAACCCTTCTTGTACATGCAAACTGGATTTCTATTAATACACTTTAGTTATTTTCCATCTTGTTTGGGTAAGTCCTGCTACTTCTATTGCAGTTGGAAGATCAGTGTCTTCTCACCTGACTCTGTTCATAACAAAATACATATGCTATATGTCTCCAATACCTTGAGTTTTCTCCAGGCATAGCTACCTTTTCTGAAAAGTGCCATAATCTTGAGAAAATGGATGCCAACTATTTGGGCTAGATATCTAAGGTTTAATTTTGGATGTCAACTGCTGATTTCTTAGCTGCTACAAACAATGCTCAAGATGATTCTTCACTGTCAAATGCTCTGAATATCCAATGCTTATTTAGTCTCAAATCAACCCGTCAATTCCCAATTTGACTAAGCAGCAGAATCTTTAGAGCCATAGAGTTTAACTTTGTTTTCACATCTCTTTTCCTGGAAAATGATTATGAATTATAAATTGTTTCTTCTGTTGACTATTTTCCTTGACTAAAAGAGTACGTTCCTAGTGAACCATGTGCCAAAATTAATGAACGGACATGAGCAATTCAGATTGAATCCACTTTAATCATTGCACTGAGATAAGGGTAATCATTTGGCAACTCTGTGGGATGTGGGAAACACGTCAGTAATACAGTGCAGCAGAACCATTACAGCCTTAGTAGTTATTGTAACCTTTGCTTCAACATCTTCTATCTTCCTAAAATAATGATTATGAAACATGAATTACAATTTTTGTTGATTATTTTCTGTATAATAGCAGTTATAAGTCTTTCTTTCACTACACGATTATATACTATATTCCTATGGAACTATAGTGTGATAAAACTAATAGATGGATCAGTGTTCTTGAGCCATGTTCATACCTACATATTATTTATTACACAATATTGTAATATCAAGTTGCAACTTATGCTTGTGTTACATTATGCTGACTAAACTCCACCTTGTATGAAAACTCAAATACCCTTTTGTAAGGAACTTCAACTTGTCCTAAATTTTATGTATTATAAATTTCTGTGCAATGACTCTCCAGAATCGTGAACAACAGCTGCTTCTCTTTTTGAGAGTGAAATTTCATAAATGAAGAACACCCAAGTTATAGGCCATTTCTTACTTTTTTTCAGTATAGCACATCAAATACCAATGCTGGATGTCATGATGCATGGATTCTCTGGTATAAATACAAATTATCCATCTGCAGTAGGCTATAGTTTATTTTGCATTGTGCATCTGAATTGTAATATCTGTGTTGTATCTATAATTTCAGTTTTGATGTCTATGAAGAATTCCTTATGAAATTTTGGATGGTTGGTTTGCTTATGCTTCACCCCTTACTTAGATTTTGTGGTTCTGTTATCAAGTTCATGTTTTCATTTGTGGCTCCTAAGTGGTTCTAGTGTTTGAAATTGAGAGCAAGCCTTTGACCGAATGCAGGTACTGGGCGCTTGGTTTTGCAGGTATGACTATTCTGGTTATGGACAATCCACTGGGAAGGTGTGACATTTGTAATTAAGACGTGGATGCTTCACCTGTACAACAGTTAGAGTTTTCATCAATTGTGAATATCTAAAGTTTATGACCACAAATAACATACCAAGTATGGCATTTAACAGAGAAGACTTATTTTTTTAATCAGGTTATTGATGTAAGAAGCATTATTGTTTGTCCCTGAAACAGCCCAGTGAATACAATACATACGCAGACATTGAGGCTGCATATAAATGTCTTGAAGAGCAATATGGAGTAAAAGAGGAGTATGTTGTCCTCTATGGTCAGTCAGTAGGAAGTGGTCCAACTGTGGATTTGGCAGCACGACTTCCTCGGTTGAGAGCTGTAGTTTTGCACAGTCCTATTCTGTCTGGTCTACGTGTTATGTATCCAGTTAAGCGCACATACTGGTTTGACATCTACAAGGTAGCATATTAGTAGGATCTTGTTTTAAAGCAGTATGTAGTAGTAACTCAATCATCTGATGGCTGATACCTTGGATAGAAACTTAATTTGCTCATTGTTTTTACAGAATATTGACAAAATTGGTATGGTGAACTGTCCTGTGCTTATCATGCATGTGAGTATTTTATGATGCTTAGATTATAATTTCCTGCTGATATATTGTTTTTGCTTTTATGCTTTTATTGGTATTGCTTTATGCTTTTATGTGAGTACAATCTGAGACTTGTGATTTATGGTGAAATTGGTTTTTTCATTCCTATCTTTTCCATAATTGCATGAAATAAACTACTGCTGCCACTGGACATATATCCAGCTTTTGTTAAATCCAGTTTTAGCTTAAAATGATTTCTTTTATTAATTTAAAGGAGAGATGCAGGATCCTCAGCTACATCCCATAAGAATTTCTGAGTACATGGAGACTGAGGCTTTACAGAGTCTAATTCCACTTTCTATAAATTCAACTAAATATTGCAGAGTGTGTTCTGCTTTAAAAATCTTCTACTTCTATATGGTACTAGGATTTATTTAGCAAGTCCTCATTTTTGTAATTTTATAACAGCAATACTGAGGGCAAATTGACTCACAATCTGACTCTAGTCCTTCTAAAACCAGCGGCTTTGATTCTTGCAACTGGAGGAAATGCCTAGACTTGACTTCTTCCTTAAAGTCTGACAATTACAGAGCATTCAATATAATTTATTGAGAACCATAACTGGGTCATTTTCACCACAATCAAACCCTCCACCTGCTTTAAGCGGAGCCAGGGCTGGGATTGAAATCACGTGGCCTGCAACCCCTAAAAAAGTCTAATGCTGGGCCTGCCAAAGCAAAATAGATTTAAACCATTTTTATCCTCTTTCTCTGATGTGAGAAGAGGACGAAATGAAATGTGCTTATTTCCTGTACATATCACATCCATTCATTTTATTTTGCAACTGAGTAATGATTTTTTTTATAATTTTGTTATATCCATGTCTCCAACACAATAAGAATAGGCTTGATATAGGAATACTGTACATCCAGAGTTGTCTCATTTATCCAACGAAACTAAATGTAATAAGACAAGGGTATTGAAGCTTAATTAAAAGGATTATACGTAGCTAAAAACTAATTTAGGCTTATTTAACCATAATTAAAGTACTGTTGAATCTCTTTAAAGCCATTTAAGCTCTGGGGAAGAGGGGTTCCTGTGAGGTTTTCCTTCGGAAAAAAGGGATTAATCTTGTTGATTACTAATATTTATTTATCAGAGTTTAGATATGTGACACATATTCTTCCTCTGAAGAGAAGAATGGGTCTAGGAAAAAGACAAACCAGAACTATAATGCCAGATTAGACAAAAATCATATCAGAATAAATTTCTTCCTTAATGATTTTGGACCAGAGTGGAATTTGCAAGGGTTCAATCACTGTTGAAGTCGTCTGAGTTTGCCAAGCCACCGTCTCTTCCTGCATTGTTCCTCTCTATGGCTTCCTCAGCCTCATCCTCTGACCTCCCACAATTGTCAAGACTCCTAAGACAGTAACTGTTAGGGATGTGATATGGGGAGTGATTCTACTTTAACCTTTCGATTTCATAGTCAGCAATATGTTTATCTGCTGCCTTTGCTGCCCTTTCCTCCTGCAATGCCTATATGGTGCGCTGAACCTCTTGCACAGCTTCTCTCAATTCATAAAGGTTGGCATGAAAGGCTTCCAACCGAACCCACAAGGTGTTGAGGTCCTGGTAGAGTGAATTCCATTCCTCCACCAGTATCGTAGTGCTGGCCAATCTTCATCTTGGGGGCATTTTTGCCAAGCTCGGGGTACTTGTTGAAGATTGAGTAGCTTCGGAAGATATCCTTATTGTACTTGACCAAGACAAACCCTAAAGAATATTATTATATTATATTTAAGACGGCCCTATTGTGCCTTGACAAGTAAAATGAAAAATAGAAAGATAAAGTGATAGGTCAGCCCAGACTTAATTTTAGGCTGGCCAACTACTATTTATAAGAAAGGCCAGCGCCTCATTTGAACACACACAACACAAGTTCTGTGGCTACAGAAGAAGTGCGCAAGTCTTGAAGGGAGAAGCTACTGCATCTAGGAGGTGACGTTGTGAAGGTTCTTGGTCTATCTCTTGGATATATATTGGTTAAGTGGTGCACTACTCTTCCCTAGAAAAGGGTTAGAGGAGGATCTTCTGCCTTGTTAGTTCTCTCTTGGAGAGAAACATTGTTCTTGATTGGTGAATCTATATTGAGGAAGTTTGTTGGGTTTTTCCCCTTAGGGGTTTTCCTAGGGTAAATATTGTGCATGTTGTGAATGTTATTCTTTCAGTGATCCTTTATATGCGGTTATTGTGCTAATGGTTTATAAGTAAAAGAACACTAATCTAGTTAACTGCTTAAGTAGAAAAATAAACAATACTAACAAGATGATGGTTTGCTAGCTTGATCAATGGACCAAATCTCCTAAGTTTTTTCTAGACCTCACAATGCTTTGACACTGCAACTTCATGGAGGATGGTGTCTTTGATAAGTCTGCTTGCCATAAATGGTACTCTCGATTGACATGGAGCCATGTTTTGCTTAATCCTTCTCAAATTTAACTTGCCATTTGGAAGAATTTCCCTGTTGAGAGCCTTTAATTCTGCTTCACCATTCAGATGCATAATGACACCATCAAATCCCCTAGTAAACCCCCTTATCCTGATAATCACCTTGATTAGCATGATACTTGAGGGAGTGACGTGGCCCTTCCATATATCGATAATTAATTGAGTCACTGAACACATTAATGTTCCTTATGCCTAGGGATAGTGTTGATTGCAATCATTTGTACACATTGACACAGCTAATACTTCTGTGACATTAGTAGTGTTAAACTTATAACCTATGCCCCAAACATATTTTATCATGATCTCTCCTTTCAGGTTCTTAACAAGTCCCCTTGTCCCGACTCTCCCTGAATCGCCCTTTACCGCCCCATAGTTTTTGTTAAATCAAATATTTGTGGAGTATGTTCTAAAAAATTTGGCACTATGTAAGTTGGTCAACATTGATTCCATGAAAAATGCTTTATTGGAAAGATTTTGATGACTTTTTTGATGTACATGATTTGACAATAGAAAGTAGTGTGTCCTGACTCTTTATAATCCAGCTGGCAGAAATGTTACCCACCAATGGAATGATTCATCTGTCTATGAGCAGGATTTGCTGACCAAACATTTTTCTAATTGTTTGCATTCTTCCAAAAAAATTTCTCAACTCACAAATACTTCAAATATTGTGTAGTTTTGTAATGTCCCTATTTTTGGTTTCCCCTGTTCTGCAGTTGGAGATGATTTTTGAGGCTTGTATCATCCCAAACAGAAGGGTGAGGTTATGTTATCGGTGAGTTTGGAGGATTTGGAGGAGTTATATGAGGCCCAACCTAGTCCATTTACTATCTTTCATCATCGGGATCACTTTCGCACAGTTCATTCTTGGTTCCGTGGCATTCCGACGATTCCCGTAAATTGAGGTTATTATTGAGCATATAAATAAATGCACTAATGGTGTTATTTGAATCACATTATCTGAAGCAATACCTTAGTGTAATAGCTCGTTGGAACTGGAACGAAAAGGTCTAAAGGTTGGGATGATGAGAAAGGGACTTTCGATGTCCGGGAAGCCAATTAATCACTTTTCGACATTAAAAAGGAGGTTAAAAAGGGTTATAAAGTGATTTTGTATATTTAAGCGAAAATTAGAAGGGGAAATAAGGGTCATGTGGATTTGGTCAAAAGAGGAAAGATCTAGAAGGGGTTCGGAGAAGTATAAAGGAAGGGTAGCACCTCACCTTCCTCATTATGATTTGATCTCTTATTTGGAGTGCTCTTGGAGCCAAGGTTTTCATTAGGGTTTTGGCAAAACCCTTCCATTGCTAGTTTGGTTTTGGTGGTGCAACATCCACCCTAGCTAGACAAGAGGGGGATCCATCCATGATTTCCATTGGAGCTTTATCCTGTTATTTGTCTTCAGTCTATTGGTGGATCGATTTGTTTGGAGGATCGTGGGCTTGTCGGGAGAGCCGATTTGTTTATTTGCAGGAGTGTTAGAATATTAGGGTAAGATGAAAACAACAGTCACTTTTAAAATTTAAAGCAAAAACACTTTAAATCTGAAGCATAGACAGACACTTTAAATCTGAAGCATAGACAACATATATAAATAGATCTATGAAAAACAGGACAGTAGAAGAAAACAAACTTTGATAAATCTTAGATCTTAGAGTAGATCAGATAATGCTCATTCAAGATTAGTAAACTCAATTCTGTAAGTAACAAATTTAGATCTCCAACAGTAATATGAAAACCCTCTCAAGTGTAATAGCAAATCAGGCAAACAGTGATCCAAACCCTTTCAATTATAACA
>ML787246.1:378189-392310 GCA_009831015.1 Picea engelmannii
GGCATTTTGAGGGGGGCGATATACCTATTATTGTAGGGCCATGAAGGATTTGAAGGGTCGTGGGCATCTTCTGCAGGCCGAACCATTCTTTTGCAGAGCCAGTTGGATATGAGGTGTTGTAGGGGCTCTTGGAGAGATCGATTGCCCCTGGAGAGGGTTGGCTACAAGAAGATTCATCCATTAGAGGGACCGTGGCATTCTTCCTAGGTTTTATTGTTGCTTATTATGTGTTTGAGTAATGTGTTGCAGCTGCTGTAGCAACACATAGGAGATTTGTTATGTGTTTGAGTAATGTGTTGCAGCTGCTGTAGCAGCACATAGGAGATTTGTATTGTTGTCATGATTGGGTTCCATCCATAATAAAATGCTATGGTGTTTTTCTATTTCATGTGTAATTGACTTACATACTATATGTTTGACAAAATGTCTATGAATAGAATGCATGCTAAATTTTTGTGAAATTGTCAACAAATTATGAAATGCAAAGTGTTCGACAAAATCATACAACCAGTAACCCATAAATTGAACACAAAGTATTAATATCCTACCATAGCTCTATTGGGGATATTACAGTGGTATCGGAGATGGTTTTCCTGCCAGCATGAGGGGAAAATCAATGGGGAGTTATCTCAGTTTGTGTACATGCAGAGTCTTAAGAAGATGAAGACACATCAGGAGCTCATGGATGAAATTTCACAAACCAAGAGACAACTAGCAACGATTAAATACATGCCTTACTACCAGAAGTATCTAGCATTGGGTGAGGAGATATGTGTAGCTTTGCCCTTTAAAGGCTTTTACACCCTCCAGTACGAAAGTTGGCCCAAGGATTTGGACGAGGATTCCCTTAAAGGTATAGGGTAGAAATTGAAGAGATATGAGCATGAAGGACAGATTGACCTTTTGGATGAACATGCACCTATTTATGATAGGGATGTGTGCAATGAGGATGATAGGCAACAATCTTTGATACACCATTAGAGTTGGCCTATGAGGGCAATGACATTAGCATATGTGATGGATAGGATAATAGCCCATGTGATACAGTTTCCTGATCAACGTCAACATCTTATCATTGTTATGATGCTTATGACTATTTGGGTGTGAGTACACCTAAGTATGATGATGACTTAGTATTGGAAGAGTTACCTTTGGAGGCTGATCTCCCTTCTCGGGAGTTATTTATAAAGGAAAACGTTGATTTTGAGAAGTGTGAGGAAGAAGACAAATCAAAAAATTTGTTCCCATGAGCCACATCATTGGACAGGGAAATTGAAGGTAAGTGAAAACAAAATTGTGACAACCATGAGACATTTTGATGACACGCACGCATTGGTGCAGATTGTTGTTGGAGAGCTTCAGGGTCCATTCTGATCCTTGGGGCTGAGAAAGGCTTGGTTTTGGATTAGAGGAAGTTGTCCTCGAGTTTCGTGGCCATTTCTTGAGCTTCTTGGATTGTTTGGGGGTTTTTATCCTTGAGGAGATACCCTAGTTGACTAGTAAAAGCTTTGGTGTAAATGTAAAGAAGGAAATTATTAGTTGGATGATGACTCACAGGGATCTTCTGCAACAGGGTTTCAAACCTAGTGTGGAATTCTCTAATGGTTTCATTATCTTGTTTCCAAAGGTTATTCAGCCTGGTCAACAACATGTTGGGGTCTTCCTTGATACACCATCGTTTGAGAAAAGCCTCTTCTAATTTATCCATGGTCTTTATTGCCATCAGGAAGACTAGTGTACCAACGTCTTGAAGCATCAAGGAGAGTGGCATAGAACAATTTCATGATCAATTCTTCAGCGTCATCACTAATGGGGTGAAGCTAAAAAACACCCAAAAGTTGCTCATATGCTCCTCGGCACTAATTGCATCATTACCAGTGAACTTAGGCAACCACTTC
This sequence comes from Picea engelmannii, assembly GCA_009831015.1. NCBI lineage: Eukaryota > Viridiplantae > Streptophyta > Pinopsida > Pinales > Pinaceae > Picea > Picea engelmannii. Next base: position 380,088 of record ML787246.1, read on the forward strand.
TCATACTTGGGGGGCATTTGCCTAGGGTAGCCTGGTATAGCTGTCATGTCTAGCGGTTTGAAAATATTGGATGACCATTGTCTTTGGTTATTGGCTTGGTTTGGGATGTTGCTCTGAGTTCTCGTGTTAGACATCGTGTTTAAAGGAAGACTTCCTCCGAAGAGTGATTTTACTACAGGAGAGTTTCAGGGAGGATTTCTTCTAAAGGATTGAGGAGGTTTATTGTACCTCCTTGTGGATTGTGGAGTCGCTAGATAATCTTCTTGAAATTATCAAAGAGATAAGGGAATCACCCTTAGTGGAGTCGCCAGGTAAGCTTGTAAGATAAAGATTCTTGAGGAAAGGATTATGAAAAAGTGTAGTTTTTGAGGAGAATTGACTCAGTGTTCCCCGACAACGATGCCAAAATGTTATCGCGCAATTTGTACTTTGATAAAAGGGAAAGGTAAATGAAGACAAATTGGCGTAACATGAGACTATCCTATCACTGCCACCTCAATAGGATGTCTCTTTCTATTTAGGGTGGTAGGCCTAGGGGAGATGTCCCCGGTGACCTGGGGTTTTGAGAAGGCGAAGGATAAAGGCCAAGTAAACAGGTTCCCTCTCACAAGTCACCACCAATTAGAAAGTCCGGTTAAACAACCGATAAAGAGATAATAAACCAGAAGTGTACCTGCCCGGAACAAAGCAACAAAAAACTATATTTGCAAGAGCACTTGCTGGTTAGCACTTCATGTAACCAGAGACTTTCTCAATAAAAGCAATTGACAAAGATATATAGCAACAATAATTACAAGACAATACTTCACAATTAATGCCTTAGAAAAGCTTCAAAATGAGCAGCGATGATCAATCATCAATGTCTTAATACCAACATTCATCAAAAGCAAATAAGGCTATGCATAAGTCAATCTTTTCAATTTGCTAGAAACTTTAAATGCTGCAAAATATGGTTGTGGCTTTCTTGAGTAATAGCAACAATAATGTTAGTAGATCAATCTAATCTAGGGTTAGAAGGCGTTAGTAGTTTGTTCAAAGATTTAGATGTTTGAAGGTTGTGATAAAAAACACTCAAGAGAGAGATCTTAGACTAGTGCTTTCTTAGGGCAAATGGAGTCAATAGTTGGTTGCAAAAATTGAAGGAGCAAGATGATATTGGGAGAGCTAAAGACAAGAGGAGTTGATGAATGAATTGTTGGTAAGCCAAGGCTTCTACCACTAAACCCTAGGGGAAAACGTTTACTAAGGTGTAGGTAACCCTAGGCCTTTGTAGATTTTCCTCTTTCTTTAACTCAACGATGAAGTAAAAGAAAACGGCTAGGATGAAGTGACAAATGCTAGGGTGTTGCAATGGCAAGGCCCTAGCAATGACTTCAAGAAAATGGCTCCTTAGCACAATCTAATAGGTGAATAGCAAATTAGAACAAGGACAATAACATGTGCTTGATTCCCTAGGGTTTAGGCTAGCAATTTCATAAGCAATAGAAAAATGCAAAGTAAAAACACCATAACCATTCAAATGAAATAAGAATTGCAGAATTTTACTCACATTCACCAAGCATAATCTAGCACATTACCTAGTTGTAGACTTTCCACCAAGAAAAATGCCAAAATCACCAAAAATAGCCCTCCTTCAACAAGTGCACACTAAATTTCCATCCAAAAACCCTATTGAGGGTGCCAATTTCAGACCTCACAGAAGTGTGAGTGAAAGATGATGATAAAATGAGAGTTTTGACTCTCAATATATACAATACCATTGACCTTTAATTACACTTTAGGTCAAAAAAGGCCGACATGGCCGGTTTACATCAAAAATACTGTTTTACATTAAATGTCACAATTAAAACCCTAAATCAAGCATAAATGATGATGTCATGCCCTTTTAGGGTGACATTAGGCCCTTTTAGGGCAACATTGGTCTCCTGGAGCAAAACGTTAGGCCTTCTTGGGCCTCAGGAACTTGCCACATGTGCCACTTGGCACACAACTGTTTCCAAAACCTCCCAAAGCACTGGATGATGTCATGGGTGTCCTGGGTGATGTCATGGGCCTTCCAAGGCCTACGTCATGGTGGAAAGGGCACAACTCCACTGGGTCTAGGCTTGCCAGCCTGCCTCTGGTGGAACGTCCTCCTCTTTCTCTGGTGCATTCCTCTGATCTGTCTCTGCCCCCTGCTGGGGTCTCAACATCCATCTGGTGGGCTTTCAGCCCCATGGAGGTCCGAACTAATCATCTCCCCATGTGTAGTTGTCCATGGGGTACTTGCCATCGGGTGTGGACTTGTAACATCAACGAATACGCCCTCCATGGGCTCATAAGTCATAGGGATCATAGCAATGTCAATCACATATAATAATCAATTTTATTAAACATGTGCATAAAAGCCCCTTTACTCGGACAATTGCTCAAAGACATTATACTAATCTACAAGCCAAGTTTGCAGGGAAAGCCAAGACATCCTATTGGGCTAATGCTCATTGGATGTGCGATGTTCCTGGGAGAAGTCAAACCTAGGCCATGTGAATGGATGAGGTGGCAAGGGATGTATGGGCAAGGGGTGCAGTGATAGCAGGGAAATGTATGGCTTGCCTGTGGGTGCCTCTGTAGAAGGTGAGCTGCACCTGTCATGGATGCAAATGTTTCCAAGCCCATTCATGCCTTTTGTCTTTATTCTTATTTCTTTTTCTTTCAAGAAGCTAGTTGGGGACACTGCCCTGGCGTGGTGACTAGTGGTGGCAATGTTACCCACAAGCATTTCACGGAAATGAGAAGGTTGACTCGTGATGAGACCCCCTTTCTCTTGGATATGCCATCAAGAGCCACTACCCTGGCGTGGTGACCAACTGTTGGTAGTGTCATACCGCTACATGCCCATGGACCTAATAGGTTGGCTCGTGATGAGACCCCCTATCCTCTAACTGAGTCTTGTTTTATTATTTTTATGGGTCCCTCTGTTTCTTACCGAGAAGCTTTTAATTGCTTTCTCGGGGATCCCTGGGTGAAGCATCTCAAGGTTTTCATTCTTTGGCTCTTGTCTTTTGCCAACTACTTTTACCCCTTCTTCCCACAAGGTAAGGTACAACACTTAAATATTTGGCCAACCAATGCCCGGACCAATGTAATGTGATGGATGAGCGGGAAAGAGATGAAAAGTGGTAAGTATGGTGGGAGTGAACGATGGCCTTTCATGAATCCCCCAGTGGCAACTCAAACCCTATGGGTATCGGCTTACTAGGGCATCCTGTCATTTCCCCAGATATAGTCAAGTGGAGAGGTATAAGATCCAAGCACCCGTTAGAAGCAAAAATAATTGAATGCACATATTCAAAGGTTTTAAGGATCAGAGTGACACATACCATGATACTCGGACTCATTACCTCATGGAGCAAGATCCATTTCTGCTACAGGACTAGGCCTAGGTGACAGATGTTGCTGTTGCTGACAAAGTGGAGGCATTGAAGAATGAAGAGATGGGCCCTCCAGGGCCAGGCTCAAGTCGATTTGGCTCTCGGTACTCCATGTCTAGGACCTGTGGGCCTTGAGACATAATCTCCTTAGTTATCCCTAAATTGGGGGATAACATCTGGCTCCAACTCGGGGACATGTGCTCACTGTAGAGCGCATGAGAACCTTAGCATCTCTGGCATAACCTGTGATGTGCTTGATCTCAACGTAAGACTGTTAGCAATCATTTGGGGTGGTGATATCACCCCTGGCTCATATATATAATAGTACAAAAAAACCCCGAAAACAAGCATATGTACAAATGTGAATACAAACTATTCTAGCATGAAATGCAAATGGTATGTACAATGAATGCAAATGCCTACTTACCTGCACTTACCTGTGAAGTCAAGTTCCCCCCCCTTGGTGGGGTTTGAGGAGGTGCTCGCTGATTGGTAATGGACGCCTTCTTTCTTCCAATGTAGATAAGTAGTAAGAATCATCAACTGACTTTCTTCCAACTCTGAAAGGTCCACGCCAAAATTGAGTACTTCCTTTGACATTAGTAGGCTCCCCCTTCTTGGCATCCCACATCCATACTACGTTTCCCTCTATGTATTCTCTGGTTCTGAATTTGGTTGTTTCCTAAACAACCCTGGTGTATTGTGTAGAGGGAGGAGGGTGGGATTCTGTTGTGAAGACTTCTTGCTGGGACAACTGAATTAATATATCGCTTTCTCCCTGCTTTAGTAACTTTACAGCCCCGACTTCCTTGCCTTTATACTTGTCTAGGAGTTGTTGGTAATCTTCTCTCTTGGGCCATTGTATTTGATCAAAGTCTTCCTCCGTTGCAAAGGGCATATCATCAGGAGAAAATTCAAGAAGACTTTCCATGATTTGTTCATGTGCTTTGTCATCTTTGATGGGGTCACTAATTTCTTGCACATGGGTTTTGGTCATTGGCACATCCGTGAGACAACCTATTGTTCCATTGTTCAAAGGTACATTGACGTAGGTGAGGTCCATCTCAAGAGTGCCTCCCAACATTGAAGCAAATGTCCTAGACAATAACATCCCCCACACATCTGGGACGTCTACTACCACTATGTCAATGTGGATTACTCTCTCGGGGTATTTTTTAAGGCACACTTCCACATCTTCAATTACCTCATGTGTGGGTATGGCTCTAGACTCAAAGCCACACACATTTCTGTAAGGTCGTGTGACTTTTAGGCCCAATTGTTGCATGACCTTGAGAGACATCATGTTGGCACCTGCCCCTGAATCCAGCATGCAATTATTGAGGCTCTTGTTATTCATCAGTAAGGTCATGAAGAAAGGTGGGTGTTCATCATACTGGACCCTAAAGTGATCAGCGTGTAACATGATAGGGGGGTCCATTGGTCCATCTGATCCCTTGAAGAAATTATCAAATCTTTCCTTAACAGATGGTACCTTGATGACTTCTCTTAAGGGGATGGTCACGTGCATCTTGGATAACGCCCCTTCGAAGTCAAAGTTTAAGTCCACTCTTTCGGTTTTGGAAGGGTTTCTAGGAAGGAGAATGTTCAAAGGTGGAGGCTTTGTATGGGCTATTGCAGGATTGGCAGAGAGAGGTTGGTTTAGCTTCTTTTGTCTAGTATACAACTGAAATTCTTGTTTCTTCAATTTCTCTCTTGATTCCTGGTCTAAGTTGTTTATTACTTCCATCCTAGCCTTCCTGGCTTCTTCTTTTATGCCCTCTTGATGTTCCTCAGAGGAGATATTGAGGCAAATCTAGGAGCCCTCTATAATATGGTCCACTATGTTTACTTGGTCATGGCCTCCATTGTTGTAGGGACATTCATGTTCCCAGTGTGCTTCACTACATTGCAAACACCAAGGATTTTCATCCACGACGTTTGCAGGAGCTAAAGTATTAGGAACCTCTTGATCATTCTTTGGTCTATAAACTTGGTTCCCCTTTTGGAATTGGCCTTTATATGGGACCCTTGGTGCTTGATGCTGGGCTCTTTCTAGGTTGACAATCCTATTCATCATTTGTTCTTGGTTTTTTATCATGCCATCCATAGTCGTTTGCAATTTTGCCAAGCTGGCACAAATGTCTGAGGAAGGCTCAGCGTTGTGGACTATCTTGGGTTTAGTGTCCATTCTGACCCTTGGGGTTGAGAAAGGCTCGATTTTGGATGAGAGGAGGTTGTCCTCGATCTTCGTGGCTATTTCTTGAGCTTCTTGGATTGTTTGGGGGTTTTTATCCCTGAGGAGATACCCTAGTTGACCAGTAAAAGCTTTGGTGTAAATATAAAGAAGGAAATTATTAATTAGATGATGACTCACAGGGATCTTCTGCAACAGGGCTTCAAACCTAGTGTAGAATTCTCTAATGGTCTCATTCTCTTGTTTCCAAAGGTTATTTAGCCTGGTCAACAACATGTTGGGGTCTTCCTTGATACTCCATTGTTTGAGAAAAGCCTCTTCTAATTTATCCATGGTCTTAATACTGCCATCAGGAAGACTATTGTACCAATGTCTTGAAGCATCAAGGAGGGTGGCAGAGAATAGTTTCATGACCAAGTCTTCAATGTCATCACTAATGGGGTGAAGTTGAAAAAATGCCCAAAAGTCGCTCATATGCTCCTCGACACTGATTGCATCATTACCAGTGAACTTAGGCAACCACTTCTCATACTTGGGGGGCATTTGCCTAGGGTAGCCTGGTATAGCTGTCATGTCTAGTGGTTTGAAAAGATTGGATGATCATTGTCTTTGGTTATTGGCTTGGGTTGGGATGTTGGTCTGAGTTCCCGTGCTAGACATCGTGTTTAAAGGAAGACTTCCTCCGAAGAGTGATTTTACTACAGGAGAGTTTCAGGGAGGCTTTCTTCTAAAGGATTGAGGAGGGTTATTGCACCTCCTTATGGATTGTGGAGTCGCCAGAGAATCTTCTTGAAATTATCAAAGAGATAAGGGAATCACCCTTAGTGGAGTTTCCAGGTAAGCTTGTAAGATAAAGATTCTTGAGGAAAGGCTTACCGAAAAAGTGTAGTCTTTGAGGAGAATTGACTCAGTGTTCACCGACAACGGCGCCAAAATGTTATCGCGCAATTTGTACTTTGATAAAGGGAAAGGTAAATGAAGACAAATTGGCGTAACAGGAGACTATCCTATCACTATCACCTCAATAGGATGTCTCTTTCTATTTAGGGTGGTAGGCCTAGGGGAGACGTCCCCGGTGACCTGGGGTTTTGAGAAGGCGAAGGATAAAGGCCAAGTAAACAGGTTCCCTCTCACAAGTCACCACCAATCAGAAAGTCCGGTTAAACAACAAAAAAAACTATATTCAAGAGCACTTGCTAGTTAGCACTTCATGTAACTAGAGACTTTCTCAATAAAAGCAATTGACTAACATATTGATGAAGTAAACAAAGATATATAGCAGCAATAATTAGAAGACAATACTTCACAATTAATGCCTTAGAAAAGCTTCAAAATGAGCAGGGATGATCAATCATCAATGTCATAATACCAACATTCATCAGAAGCAAATAGGCTATGCATCAATCAATCTTTTCAATTTGCTAGAAACTTTAAATGCTACAAAATATGGTTGTGGCTTTCTTGAGTAATAGTAGCAATAATGTTAGTAGATCAATCTATTCTAGGGTTAGAAGGCATTAGTAGTTTGTTCAAAGATTTAGATGTTTGAAGGTTGTGATAAAAAACAGTCAAGAGAGAGATCTTAGACTAGTGCTTTCTTAGGGCAAATGGAGTCAATAAGTGGCTGCAAAAATTGAAGGAGCAAGATGATATTGGGAGAGCTAAAGACGAGGAGTTGATGGATGAAGTGTTGGTAAGCCAAGGCTTCAACCACCAAACCCTAGGGGAAAACGTTTACTAAGTTGTAGGTAACCCTAGGCCTTAGTAGATTTTCCTCCTTTAACTCAACGATGAAGTAAAAAAAACCAGCTAGGATGAAGTGACAAATGCTAGGGTGTTGCAATGGCAAGGCCCTAGCAATGGCTTCAAGAAAATGGCTTCTCGGCACAATCTAGTAGGTGAATAGCAAATTAGAACAAGGACAATAACATGTGCTTGATTCCCTAGTGTTTAGGCTAGCAATTTCATAAGCAATAGAAAAATGCAAAGTAAAAACAGCATAACCATTCAAATGAAAGAAGAATTGCATAATTTTACTCACATTCACCAAGCATAATCTAGCACATTACCTAGTTGTAGACTTTCCACCAAGAAAAATGCCAAAATCACCAAAAATAGCCCTCCTTCAACAAGCGCGCACTAAATTTCAGTCCAAAAACCCCAATGAGGGCACCAATTTCAGACCTCACACAAGTGTGAGTGAAAGATGATGATAAAATGAGAGTTTTGACTCTCAATTTATACAATACCATTGACCTTTAATTACACTTTAGGTCAAAAAAGGCCAACATGGCCAGTTTATATCAAAAATACTGTTTTACATTAAATATCACAATTAAAACCCTAAATCAAGCATAATGATGATGTCATGCCCTTTTAGGGTGACGTTAGGCCCTTTTAGGGCAACGTTGGCCTCCTGGAGCAAAACGTTAGGCCTTTTTGGGCCTCAGGAACCTGCCACACGTGCCACTTGGCACACAATTGTTTCCAAAACCTCCCAAAGCACTGGATGATGTCATGGGTGTTCTGGGTGACGTCATGGGCCTTCCAAGGCCTACGTCATGGTGGAAAGGGCACAACCCCCTTGGGTCTAGGCCTGCCAGGCTGCATCTGGTGGAACGTCCTCCTCTTTCTCCGGTGCAATCCTTTGATTTGTCTCTGCTCCCTGCTGGGGTCTCAACATCCATCTGGCGGGATTTCAACCCCATGGAGGTCTGAACTAACCATCTCCCCATGTGTACCTGTCCATCGGGTGTGGACTTGTAACATCAACGAATATGCCCTCCATGGGCTTATAATTCACAAGGATTATTGCAATGTCATTCACATTTAATCATCAATTTTATTAAACATGTGCATAAAATCCTCTTTACCCGGACAAGTGCTCAAAGACATTATACTAATCTACAAGCCAAGTTTGGAGGGAAAGCCAAGACGTCCTATTGGGCTAATGCTCATTGGATGTGCGATGTTCCTGGGAGAAGTCAAACCTAGGCCATGTGAGTGGATGAGGTGGCAAGGGATGTCTGGGCAAGGGGTGCAGTGATAGTAGGGAAATGTATGGCTTGCCTATGGGTGCCTCTGTAGAAGGTGAGCTGCACCTGTCATGGATGCAAATGTTTCCAAGCCCATTCATGCCTTTTTTCTTTATTCTTATTTCTTTTTCTTTCAAGAAGCTAGTTAGGGGACACTGCCCTGGCGTGGTGACCAGTGGTGGCAATGTTACCCACAAGCATTTCATGGAAATGGGAAGGTTGGCTCGTGATGAGACCCCCTTTCTCTTGGTTATGTCACCAAGAGCCACTACCCTGGCATGGTGACCAGATGTTGGTAGTGTCATACTGCTTGCTACATGCCCATGGACCTAATAGGATGGCTCGTGATGAGACCCCCTATCCTCTAACCAGGTCTTGTTTTATTATTTTTATGGGTCCTCTGTTTCTTACTGAGAAGCTTTTTATTGCTTTCTTGGGGATCCCTGGGCGAAGCATCTCAAGGTTTTCATTCTTTGGTTCTTGTCTTTTGCCAACTACTTTTACCCCCTGGGCCTTTAGCCCCTTCTTCCCACAAGGTAAGGTACAACCCTTAAATATTGGGCCAACCAATGCCCGGACCAGTGTAATGGGATGGATGAGCGGGAAAGAGATGAAAAGTGGTAAGTATGGTGGGAGCGAACGATGGCCTTTCATGAATCCCCCTAGTGGCAATTCAAACCCTATGGGTACCAACTTACTAGGGCATCCTGTCATTTCCCCCATATATGGTCAAGTGGAGAGGTATAAGATCCAAGCACCTGTTAGAAGCAAAAAGAATTGAATGCACATATTCAAAGGTTTTGAGGATCAGAGTGACATAAACCATGATACCCGGATTCATTACCTCATGGAGCAAGATCCATTTCTGCTATAGGACTAGGCCTAGGTGACAGATGTTGCTGCTGTTGACAAAGTGGAGGCATTGAAGAATGAAGAGATTGGCCCTCCAGGGCCATGCTCAAGTCGATGCTCACGGTACTCCATGTCTAGGACTTGTGGGCCTCGAGACATAATCTCCTTAGTTATCCCTAAACCGGGGGATAACATTTGGCAAGATAAAGGAAGGGGTTCGAAGAAGTATAAAGGAAGGATAACACCTCACCTTCCTCATTATGATTTGATCTCTTATTTGGAGTGCTCTTAGAGCCAATGTTTTCGTTAGGGTTTTGGCAAAACCCTTCCATTGCTAGTTTGGTTTCGGTGGTGCAACATCCCACCCTAGCTAGACAAGAGGGGGATCCATCCAGGATTTACATTGGAGCTTTATCATGTTATTTGTCTTGAATCATTGGTGGATGGATTTGTTTGGAGGATCGTGGGCTTGCTGGGAGAGATGATTTGTTTATTTGCAGGAGTCGTGGAAGATCTTGGCACGTTGGGAGGTTAAGAGGGTCTCTTGAGGGTCGAACTCATTCTCAACAGAACCAAGAGAGGCCGCAAGGGTTTTGTGGGCTGTCTTAGAGGGACAATTCTTCTATTTGGTAGGTCGTGAGATCTAGAGGAGACCACAGGTAGCATTTGGCAGGCTGAGAGGGTTCGTGGAGAAAGACAAGAGGGCGTGAGGGGCCCGTGGTGTTGATATTATGGTAGTTGCGGGAGGTATTTACCTCCACATGTAACCATGACGAGAATAGAATATTCCGAGAAGCAAGTAAAGTTTTGGATATAACCCTAGAAGAAATGTCAGCTAAAGGAAATAATTAATACTAAGTAATTAGGACCCAGAATGAGAAGTCGGCCCAGGCAGTCTGGCAGAAGCAGTATAAATACAAGAGGCTAGTCTTCATTTTAGCCAGACTTCTCAGAATTACAGAAGTACACTTGTGTGCACTGCAGAAGGCCAGTTTGTGTGCAAGTCTTGGGAGGAGCTGTTGTCGCCAGTCTTGCAATCTATATTCTCGGTTTTTCTGGGTTGGACTCTCTGATCAGTCTTGGTTATTCATGCTTGGTGCACTATCCCTGGAGAGAGGTGCGCCATCTTGTTTGGCTACTAAGCCTAGGGTTTGCTTCCAGAATAATTCTCTGTCAAGGTTAAGGTGCTCGTGGGTGGCTTCGGCCTATGGTTGGGTGACAATATTGCTATATTGTCTATGGTTAAACGAGCACATCCATTACTTTCTAACAGGTTATGGGCCCACACTATCTTCAGACAGTCTAACCGCTGGAAGATAGATTGGGAGGATTTGCTCAGTTGCAGTTGCAGTTGCAGTTGCAGCTAGTTTTTGCTGCAGCAATCAAACCCTAACCCTCTCGTTGAGGCACCTTAAGTGAAGAGATTGACCTAATTTCTGGATAGCCTAGTGCGCCCTAGCCTAGCACATCTCCTGGTACTCTCAGCAAGCTAAGATGTCAAGTTTGAGTTTTTGGTCAAATCAAGGGTTGACCAAGTCAAAGTAGTTATGAATTACTCTATGAAGTCATAAAACAAGCTAGAAGGGGCTTCTAACTTAAGAGCGTGGAAGACAAGGATTGACCTCATCCTTGCCAAGAATAAAGTGTTGGACATTGTGAAAGGAAAGATCGTGGAACCACAGTGCGAAGAAGTAAAGGAAAAGGAACCTCAGAATGTTGCAGTTATGGAGAAGTTCAAAGACAATGACATCGATGCCATGAGTATCATAGTGAATCCTATAAAAGACCACTTGATACCCTACATCTCCCATCTTGACTCATCTAAGAAGATGTACGATGCCCTAACAAACCTCTTCTCAGTCAGAAACATTGGGTAGGTAATGAGTCTGAAGAATGAGCTCTGTGACATGAAAATGAATGATGATGACAACATAGCATCATACTTTGTGAGAATCTCTCAGTTAAGAGATCAACTACAAGCTATTGAAGAGATTATTTCAGAGAAAGAACTGGTAAATATAGTACTCAATGAAGATTTTCAGGTCCTATCAGCTTGCCTACTGGGTTTGTCTTTGACCATAGTTAGGCTCTAAGTTTTAACTGTCAAATGAAGTATATGTTGTTGTTTTATAACAACCAACAGTCCAAAAGTTTCTTGCTGATTTGTTACGGTTATACTTGCGATTTTGGGTGCTCTAGCATGTAGTTTTAGTGACCAGATGTTAGCACATGCATACCAAAATAAATATAACACACCTATAGATCTTTACAACTGAAAATAAAGAGATCTAAGAGACTAATCAATGCATTTGTTTACACATGTATTTTTGGTCAACATGACCTTGGATAAAACCCCCCCGGGGAAAACCATTTTGAGATGTATATGTATATATGAGGAAAGCAGAAGATGGAATACAACAAATACAGTATATGAAAGAACTTGGTACAATAGCAACCCAAACTGAGCTGATATACAAGCTCAAAGTCACCAAGTGCGCCCCACACACAAGTTGTCGAAACCATTGAATCTGCTCCAACTGCAAACTATGAGCTCAGATCTGGAAACCCCTCCACAGGAATGAAGCTCTGTTGAATGGCCTTCCTCTGCAACTGATCTTACTGCAATCTGATGGCTAGAAGTCCTCCTACAACTGATGCGCCCCAATCTGGCAACGTGCCCTCCACAGAAGTAGAACCTCTCCAGTAAATAAACAAAGCAAGTAGCTAGTAGC
>ML787246.1:395769-416643 GCA_009831015.1 Picea engelmannii
GAGGTATTTACCTCCACGTGTAACCCTGATAAGGATAGAATATTCCGGGAAGCAAGTAAAGTTTTGGATATAACCCTAGAAGAGACATCGGCTAAAGGAAATAATTAATACTAAGTAATTAGGACCCAGAATGAGAAGTCGGCCCAGGCAGTCTGGCAGAAGCAGTATAAATACAGGAGGCTAGTCTTCATTTTAGCCAGACTTCCCAGAATTACAAAAGTACACTTGTACACACTGCAGAAGGCCAATTTGTGCACAAGTCTTGGGAGGAGCTGCTGCCGCCAGTCTTGCAATCTATATTCTCGGTTTTTTTGGGTTGGATTCCCTGATCAGTCTTGGTTATTCTTGCTTGGTGCTCTATCCATGGAGAGAGGTGCGCAATCTTGTTTGGCTACTAAGCCTAGGGTTTGCTTCCAAAATAATTCTCTGTCAAGGTTAAGGTGCTCGGGGGTGGCTTCGGCCTATGGTTGGGTGACAATATTGCTATATTGTCTATGGTTAAACGAGCACATCCATTACTTTCTAACATGTGGCACTTAGAAGAGGTCGTTGGGGTTTCTAAAGGGAGTTGTCTCCCTTTATTTGTAGATCGAGAGGCTGGACAGTCGCTAAAGACATTTTGAGGGGACTGATATACCTATATTTCAGGGCCGTGAAGGGTTTGAAGGGCCGTGGGCATCTTCTACAGGACAAACCATTCTTTTGCAGAGCCACTTGATTAGGAGGTGCCGTAGGGGCTCTTGGAGAGATCGATTGCTCGTGAAGAGAGTTGGCTACAAGAAGATTAACCCATTAGAGGGACCGTGGCATTCTTCCTAGGTTTTATTGTTGCTTATTGTGTGTTTGAGTAATTTGTTGCAGCTGCTGTAGCAGCCCATAGGAGATTTGTATTGTTGTGATGATTGGGTTCCATCCATAATAAAATGCCACGGTGTATTTCTATTTCATGTGTAATTGACTTACATGCTATATGTTTGTCAAAATGTCTATGAATATAATGCATGCTAAATGTTTGTGAGATTGTCAACAAATTACGAAATGCAAAGTGTATGACAAAATCATACAACCAGTAACCCATAAATTGAACACAAAGTATTAATATCCTACCATAGCTCTATTGGGGATATTACAAGTTTACAATTGGATCATCTTTGAATTTGATATCATCTCTAAAAATGCAATTAAAAAATATAGGAGGACAAGAATGTCACCTGCACTCACCTCAATAATCATAAAACTCCCCAAAAATATTGTCATCTTTGAATTATCATGAGGTCCTGTTTCCACAATCCTAGGTTTGTCAACTAGATGTCTTGTCTCTATACACATGGTTTCCTTCATCTAGTCCAAGAGCCATCGCCTTCATCGGGTACAACTACATGCTCTAACAATTTCTACAAGTCAGTCTACAATCAACCCTGGAACCGTTATGGAAAAGTGGTCATCCTTAACTGTGTACAATGCAATCTCAACCTCTTCCCTTCTTTGGTTAGTCTCTCTAGCCTTTTCCAACTATAATAGTCAATTATGCTATTTCACCACTGGTCTAGGTCTTTGAGAGTTCTTTCATGGTTGTGCTCATAATTAGTGAAGCAGGAAGAAGCCCCCATATATTCTGCCTTGATTTGGCTGTTGTCACAATCCAGAATTAGGAATCCAGTAATTATGCCAAACTATGTAAGTGCAATGTTTGACTTGGGGCTTGTTTCATATAGGACACTTTTTTAGTGTGGAAACACTATGGAAACTCTTGGAAAACACAGAATTTTCTTGTATGAAAACAACTAGGAAAGATTTCCTAAATGTCTAACAACAAATTTGAGTATTAAAATATTGTTTTCATAATACAAAGACAATTTCTTTATTTTATTTAGGCATAGCAGGCCCTAAAGGCTAAGATGGAAACTAAAGAAAAACAGAAGTAATTAATAAAACAATAAGGGCAGCGAAAAATGAAAATTTGAAAGTTCATGCCAATACATCTATAGGCACGCTATGTTAATAAAACATATTCTCCATACTCATACATCTATACATGGATATTGTTTCCTAAAACTTTGGAAGTGTCATTTTCAAAACCTGTGCTATTGTTGAAACTCACACTTGCTTCCTTGGTCCAGGTGACATAGGTGCCAAATGCTGTGCATAGATTTTTTCCTGTTGTCATGAGCTTAGAGTAATGTCAATGGAACAGTGTCTGTCTTTGCGTCTAAGTTTCACAATATGGTGAAATGGGTATGAATTTCCAAAATGGGAACGCGCTGGAAACATGACCCATCAAAAATTTGGAAATGGGAAATGCAACACACAGTATCGATTATTTTCTTTGCTGTCGGTATATAACGGTTAATTGTTATCATAGGTTGTAAATAAATAAATATGTGACATGTGTATGTGTGTCATTGAATAAGGTAGATGATTGACACACATGTAGTACGTGTTTCAACTTTCAAGCAAGGAGTTGAGTAAGGTAGATGACTGACACATAGGTAGTATATGTGTCAAACAAGGAGTTGAAAATTGAAGTCTAAGGTCACTTGACCTATAGAAATGCTTGTATCTCCGTTGGGGAATTTGGATCTCTTCCTACTTTGAATGCAACTTACCATTTTCATAACTACAACTCTGCTTTTTTTCGCATGTTATCAAAGGCAAAGGTTTTGGCCTGGAGATTTATTAGAGTACGTGCAGCCTCATATTTCAAAGGATTCCATTCAGGGAAGCTCACTCTCATTGTGTGTGTGATCTTTTCTAATTTTCTTGCTCCCTCCATCAGGTTATTGTCCTTTGGGTTTGAGAGATTAGCTGCATTTACATTTGTATAGGGTTGTACTTGTGAGGGTAGAGTTTTGTGTTTTCCATAGTTACTGAAGGAGGCACAATTGGGGAATGAAGTCATTGTTCTATGCAGCAACGCACATTATAGCATCCCATCTATTTACCAAGGTGTTCATACACCCATGACTTGCATGCTCACATGGATTGCATATTGCTGTCTTTTTTATTATGATAAGGTAACATGTGGTTGAAATCTGAGAGATATCAGAAATGTTTTGCAACCTGTGGGGTTTTATAGGATGTGAACTTCATTTGGCCATAACATTTTGAGAAATTCATTTGCTGTGAAAATTTACCTGCACTTTTGACCCCAAGGTGCTTCCATGACTCAAATATAAAAGTTTGTGGCATTGGTTACATATTTGAGGAGATTGCAAAATCAAGTTGTCATACTTAATTTTGGGCACCTACAAGAGAATCCACTGGTTCTCCCTGTATGAGAGTCCCATGCCCATGAAATTTCAGCTGTTTAAAAATTTCAAATCAAACCATTGTATAACGAGTGTGTTTAGTCAAATTTAATTTCAGAAGTCTTTAAACCCTATGCAGCTGTCATTTTTCGAGTTAAGAAAGGGGTTTAATTCTTGCGCCCTAACCTTTTAAATATTGCATTTGAGTGAGCATTTTGAACATATTAATAATAAATATTAAATATCATTTTATTTTGTCAGTATGTGAGGGCATATTGAAGTGTGGATGTTGGATGGGCTAGGGGGCAGGTTGAAGGTGTGTTTTGAGACAAATCTTTGCTTTTTCCGTCTCTGGTTGTTCTATAGTGAATCAGGGACACTATACTTTTCAGGTGGATGGGCTATAGACAGGGATTTATTGGTGTAAATTGTATTGAAAAGATCATAGCTGGGGTAAATGGGATTCACATATGTAATGGGACATTGGGCAGCACTTTCTTACTGTTAAGGGGAACCTAGACATTGAAGAAGTTGGATAACAGTAGAGCCCGCAGTGCAGGATCTAGACAATGGAAAACTAGATTGGAGATAAAATCTTAGTATTTGACTGTGGGATAGAACCTAGACAGTGATGCGCTATGTTGGAAAGCAACCATGGAAACATTTGGAGATCATAGTAGACCTCACATAGGAGATACGAGGACTTTGGATGCTATTTGTTGCTCATGAGACATAGAAGATGGTATTGGGCACTAGTCTGTGCAGGGCACATGTATGGTGGAGTAGGGTGATGTCAAATTTCTTTTATAGGGCATTATAGCTCATCCAAGGACATTGTCGAAATACAGGGTGTTGAAGACAGTTACCATACACTAGCAGCATGTATAAGGCAAAGATGCAAGGTACAAAATCAACATAAAAGCTCCATAGGGTTTTTGTAGGATGTATGGGGCATGGGTGTAGGGTACACGTGTGGGGAGCATATCTTGGCCTAGAGGAATCAACTAATGAAGGCTCAAAATGTAATCTTTGTTGTCTCTGGGTAGGGATTTTGTATTGTATGTTTGTCTTTGCAACCATTAAAGAGGGGTGTTGGGATATAATGGTCAAATTGTAGCTTAGGTTATTGTAAAGAAATATATAATAAATATGTGACACGTGTGGTATTTATATGTGTGTCATTGAATAATGTAGATTATAGATGAGTAACACACAGGTGGTATAGGTATCAAGCAAGGAATTTAAACATAAGGTCACTTAGTTAACACCTATATAAATGCATGTATCCCCTTTGGAGAATTTGAATCTCTTCCTTCTTTTAATGCAACTTTCTATTTTTATATATGCAACACTGCCTCTTTTTATTATATTTATCAGGAAGAAAGCTAGACATATTTAATCCCCCCTTCCGATTATGTTCTTAGAGCATTAGTATAGACATTTTCATTTCATAGTACACTGGGCAATCAAGCATAAAATGGCCCTTTGAGTATGCTTCCAACAAACATAACTTGCATGAGTTTGTGTCAATAATATTAAGGTCTAGCTTCTTTGCAACAATGAATGCACATTGAGTAGTCCACAGGAAATCATGGATTATAAATGACTAGTGTGTCATTTGGTTTGGAGGCTTTCATATCCCACATTGTTGGATAGCCCATGGAAAAACTCAATAATGCACAGAGAGCCTTCCCAAAAAAGCCAAAGCTGGTATTCTCAATGCCAAAACATTGAAAAGTTGTGATTGTTGGAGGTGGACACAAAGGAGCATTTTATGTTCTATCCCTGGATTAGTGTGCAAGCTAGAGGCAGTGGACTGCAGGAGGGGTCATAAATGTATTTAAAGGTATACTATTGATTAATCCTGTCTAAGATAGCTTCAGTGTCTCTGGTAACAAATGCGTATAATTATTAACTAGCCTTTATAAGTGATGTGTAGCCATGACAGATTGAAGGCCATGACCTTAGTTTCATATGGTTCACATCCAGTTAGTCATCTTCAAAAAATTATTAAAGAAGCAGAACTGTCTTTGGAGTGTGTAAATGAGAATGATAAGATAATAGCATCACATGTGTGATCATATTTATGTATTTACTATCTGGTTCAATACAATAATGCATGGGAGCGGGAAGTGCCCTTGCTCATGAAGCACTCTCCGGATGGGAGTGCTCTTGGCAGTGTGCTCCCAAGCCAAAATGGGTCACGCTGAACCAAAACGGGCTGCTCACTAAGCAGGGAAAATTTTAAGGATCCATACTTATCTTAAAGTGTAGAAACTTTGATGAATCTCACTAATTCTTAAAATGCCAACCATAAAATGTTTGGTGATATTTTTGTAAAAATATTCGAATTTCCAAGGATTTTATATAGTTTCTCAAAAAATTTGGCGATTTCTAGATTAAAATACCTTTACCCTATAGAATTTGGGCGAATCATTTTATAAAAAAATGGAAATTGGTGAATCTTCTCTTAGAAAAAAACATGGAAAATTAGCTCATGGGTGAAATTTAGCCCCTAAAATTTTCCCTGTCGCTAAGGTCTCCATTGTTTGGCAGACTGGTTGAGCTATGCAGAATGTGTGTTGCTTAAAGAGCTAGTGATGTTTATGTTTGTTTTTTCAAGTCATATGCAAGGCAAAGGAAGTTAGGAGAAATTCTTATTGCATGGTTTGTTCTTGAACATTCCTCCCCCATGGTTAGAAGATCCCAAAACTCAATTTATCGTTTGTTGAAGTCCATAAATTGTGGTACAAAAAATCCCATGGGACATTGTTCTCTAATGTAGGATAAGGAGAGTATCCTTTTACATTATCTGCATGAGCCTTTCTAGTCTTCAACAACAAAATTCCTTCACTGCTTAACAATCTGTACTATTTTTGTTAGTCAGGCATCAGAGGAACACACAAGAACAAAAAGAAAATGGAATGTAAGTTGAAAAGTAGAAATAGGAAATCCTTTCAATCCCTAAAAGTAAAATGGGTGCACCTTACGAGCTCAGAAGAAGATAAGCAGGGCACCTGCTGATGATTGGTAAAAATGTAACACCTATTTTCAGCAGTGAGGTATTTTAAGTGATCTTTATGGGGGAAAAACTAATTTTTCCTAGTTTATTTTAGGTTAGATTTATAAAATACTAAATATCTATTTAAAACTTCCATATCCATTTTTCTCCCAATTTTCTAAATGCTAGATGGTTGATGTTATTGGTGTACTAAATGGTTGGTGCTCTAATGGTTAATCTACTATGGATGACATTTCTGACTTCTTAAGAATGTAGTATTTGTCTACAAGTAGCACACGTGTTTATTTTCTGCAACTAATTTGGTATTCTGCAAATGTTTTTGAATATATTATATACAAATTTACAAAATGCTACTGGGATGTTTTGCTCTCGGGAATTTTTGGGAAGGAACAGTTTTGGTGCTTCTGCTCCTCACTTTGCTCTATGCTCTGGATAAGATAAGATAAGATAATTTTATTAATGTCCAACGAATGACCACAAAAGTAGGTCAATGGTACTGAAGATTACAACAAGTATGAGTTCAATGTGGGAGTGCAAATGTAACTCCTAGATAATGCTGAGATTAACATAAAGAAAGAAACCTAAAGTGGTGTAGCCTAAAAAATGTATAGACCCATGACAAAAGTACGATGATCCAAAATACTCCAAGATATAAGTGAGTAAGTCCGACCTAAAAGTCCGTCCACAGAGAGAGAAATCTGACGATGAGGCTGTCAAGGTCTCCCAAGTTTGATAGCCGAGGGGAGGGGGGCGAACTAGGCATTGGCTCGCTATCTAAGTCCTCAGGAACTATCGGGGGGTGTGGCCGTATCATCCTCGGGGGATGTAGGAGAGTGGCGTACTCCTAACATCTGAGGCCGGAAGAAAGAAACTCTGGATAGATCTCTGGCAGCTTATCTGATCCTGGGAGATGGTCTGACAGGCAGGAGGCGCCCTGCTTTGGATCCGTTTGGAACTAATCCCTCTAGCTCTATGGGAATGCGTGGGCTGGTGTACAGCACGGCATCTCCGAACCGGTCTTATGATAGCGATCTGACTCCTCAACGGGGAGGCTGAGGAGAGACACGAGGTCTCACCAGTCTGCTATCTGGTATACTTTGGGGCTTTGCTCGCCGCTTGTTGCTCCAGTCTAAAGACTGAAAGTATGATGTGATCATCCCAAAGCGGGGCATATCATGCAAGAATTGAGATCTGTGGCTGAAAATCTCGCTGATGAAGAGGGCTAGGCATCTCTGGTTCTGGTACCGGAAGAAAGTAGAAGAGAGAAATATGTATTGCCTGATGCATTCCAGCAATACAGATAGACATTAATGCAAGCTAACTGTGCTTTGAAAGGAATGTGGAAGCAGCTGATGCATTGGTGCATAACATTATTTTGCTTTTGTGGTTTCTTATATATCTAGGATACTCATAATAGAATTAGTCATCTCAATGGTCTTTTTATAAAATGCATGAAATTAGCTACTGTCTTGCATATTCTTCTTAGCAATTCCAACTTGTGAGGAAATTCGCAGAAGAATGTGAACAGAGAATGCAGACCAAAATATATTAAATGAGAGGATGATATGCCGAATTCATCTTCAATATGGTGTGGATGTCGATACAGATATAAGGGATACAATGTCTTGTACCAAATTCCTGTACAAACACTTTATTAGTTAAGCTCTTAACCTAATATGACACAACCGTATTTATGACATCTGACATAAGTTACTTAATTACTAAGTTCTAACTTTATTATATGACCATTATTATATGCTAACTCTAACATCCTCCCCTAATGGTCACTTTGGAGAACAAGCGTTTGTCCCAGTATACAAATTGGTGTGGATCAAACGTGGTGTCAAATACGTCTGCAGCACAACTCTTAAATACACTCCAAAAAGCAGAGTTTGAAGTTGTCACCAAATGAGAAAAAAAGTCAACTGCATGACATATAACTGGCATGGTTGATGCAGCGTAAAGTTTAAACACCTTACCAACCACTTGATCAAGCACCAACTCTTCTGCCAGATAAGAATCAACGTTGGCTGAAAATTTCAGCCCATATACCACAGATGTAGAAGCTGATTTCAACTTAAAGAAGTTGTCCTCTTCCACACCTAGCTACCAAAGTGTCACAAAAAATCATGAACCATGCCTTTGCAATAATTTGTAAAGAGCCTCATCCACACCTGCAATCTGCTCACTCTGTTGCTGAACTGCAACCACTTGCGTTTGATCTGTGATCTCTACACAAATATCCACCAATCATATTGTTTTTCCATAGCTGGGACTGATCCAGATACATCCAGCTCCTTTGGTGTTCCACCTTTCTTCACGTCTTCAACCCTTCCACCTTCGCCTCCATCATTGGACTGTGGGAGCTCTTCTTTTGTGTTAAGGGAGGGTGTTAAAGTAAATGTCAGTTTATAATGGTCAATTAAATATTATACAAAGGCATTAATAATAATAATAGTAAATCTAATTTGAAGGTCACGGCCAAGCCAGACACCAAATTGGTGTACGAGACCCCCTTGTTTGTGGGACAAGGGACCCCCTCCACGCAGCGATTTGACTGCTAAAGTCTACAGAGGTATACATACCCTACCCCCCTCTGGATTTGAACTTGTGACCTCTTAGGAGGAAACACATGTTCTTAACCATTTATGCTTTATTTCACTTTAGTGTGTTCCTTGGTCTATCTAACATTCATAAAGTGGATTGACTCGACTAGTTTGTAACACTTTATAAGAAATCTCTTGCTTTCTCATTATGAATGCAATCTTGTGTTTGTGTTACTGTGATAGAGGTGAAACCCTCCCTAACTCTTGATGTAACCTTGGAATGTTGAAAGATATTTGCTGTTGTAATTTTCTGGTTAGGGCTGTTCACTCTTATGCTTGAGAGCTGTTTTAGCTAAGGAAGAAGATTAAGAGTGGTATGTTATGGCTCTCTTAATTTTATGGTGAAATGATATTGAAAAATTGATGAAAGAAGGCTGTCCTATTTTGTGTACTTCATCTATGGTTTCATATGTGTACGTCACTTAATTGTTCATGGTTTCACATTATTGCTTGGCTGTAATTTCATGGTTGTGATGGTGCATCTTGTATAAGGGTTCTCACTTATTCTTGCATAATCTGAAAATCCATTTTGGACTAATTATGGTTCATCAGTGAATTGCTTAATTACGTCTTCTCCATCATGTTCAAACCCTATTTCTTTTTGATCCTGACGCCATTGCCCAATTGGATAGACACTGTTCTTGGTAGTCCACCATCTAAAGAATATCATAAAATTCTTTCTAGGGTTTCCCCCCTTGTGCCGGAGAAGACTGGCCTAAAGTGAGAGGAAGAGTTGCTTTGATGACAGTTGGCAACTTTCCTAAGTGCCTCTGGGGTTGCACTTCATTCAAGTACTTGAAATATCTTTAAGTGCAGCTCTGGGTGGTAACATATATCATCACAGTAATGTTTCTATAGATATTTGCAACTAGCCATGCTGTCTTTGATATTCTCATTAGCCATTCCAGGTTTCAGCGTTCAAGATCACTTCTACTAGAAATGGAGATTAGGGAAGTCAACTAACATGTCCTTTTTTATTCTCTATTAAAGACAAATAACCTGTCCATTTGCAAGCTACCATTAAGCAAGGATTTTGTTTTTGACAAACTTGAAAGTTGAAAGGGTAGGATAGGATAAAGAAGCATCTGTGCATTGAAGGTGGCTTGATGGTGGTAATGGATAATGCAATATTCCCGGTAAATGGATAGTTTAAGTCTGAGCAGATTTCCTCTCCCTCGTTGGATGTATCTTACATAGTGAGTTGTCTTTCAGTTCCATTGGCTGTATTAACTTTTTTGCCACCTCAGGATATTAAAACAATCTCAATTTCTGCATAGCACTGAGGTGGCTGTGGGTCCTTGCTTCATATTTGAATGTGAGAAACTAAATGGAGATATGACATCACTGCTCTTAAAGCTAATGCTGATCCATTAAACTGTATACTGTTAATTTTGTATATTTAAAACCTGGGCTTTTGATAATATTTTTATTCATGATTGTTTCTTGGTCTCTATATTTTATGTTTGTGATAAAACTTGGAATCTTTTACTCTCTCTATACCTGATTTCTCCCACTGCATCTTTTGTTGGGCATAATATTGTAGGAGTTCTTGTATCTGTGGGAAACACGTTCTCTGCTTGAGGTTGGAATTTGTAGATGGCGATCTACCAAAATTTCGTATGTTACAAGTTTTTTGGTCTCCACATGTTCTAAAGACTATGCTTTCTTAGTGGATGATTGTTCAATTCTGGTTTTTTCTGTTTGTGAAGCTGGTTGGGTTCAAGAAAATATTTATAATTCACAGAAAGCAATTCCCCCTTTTTTCAACTTATTTGTTGTGTAATTTTTTTCTAACTATAGTAAACAAAATAGTAAAGTTTTAAAATACGTAATATTGGGGTAGCAGTTCCTTCCAATATTGGAATTCATAACTCTTCTATGTGTTGATTAAGCACATTTGTTCTGCTGTCTGCCCTTGAAGATCTCCCTGAGGTAGTGTTTCAAACTCTGAACTTCTCTAATAGAAATCCTGAAAACTTCTTTGTATGGAAGTGTGGAACATCTGTATCTGTTCAAACTTAGAAAATAGAATTGAATATGAAAGAGCATGAGTTAGGCTTAATGTTTGTACAGACTAGCTTCAGATGGAGGGTTTCCATTTTTCTAAAGCTTGGATTTTAGTTTCCATAGAGGCTTTGTGGCCTTATAAGTGAGACTAGATCAAGATGCTTCATTGCTTCATTATTAGAGTCGAGAGAATACCATCAAAGGGAAAGAATATATTCATACAAATGAAATGATATTATATTATATTAATGTTGACTAATGACCAAAATAGGTTAATGGGAGTTGAAAGTACAATGATTTGTGACAGCGTCCATTATTTATGGTGTTTTTGGTCTCAATTTGTAGTTTTCTAAACAAGATTGGCATACAAGATAAACTTGACTTTTTCATTGTCTGCTACCCATATCCAAACACTTCACAGCTTACAGGAAGAAAACTGAGAAAATTTAGCTGCATCATTGGTCCAGAAGGGCTACTTATCTTAAAATTATGATATACGGGGTCAAGTGTATTATCATATTATGCTTAACTTAAAGTAGATAATATAGATGCTTTGCAATGAAAAATATTTCCCCACAAGAGAAGCCCTGGATCCACATCCTGATGACCACCTTTTTAAAGGAAGATCCATGTAACCCCTGTGCCCATGCAACATAAATGTCTGTTAACGATAAATTTCATTGATCATGATTCTTGACATTATGAAGGTTGGGTTTGAACTTAAGCAACTTAAGCATGATTATTTTGCAGGGAACATCAGATGAAGTTGTTGATTTCTCACATGGAAAACAGCTATGGGAACTATGCAAAGAAAAATATGAACCGCTATGGTTGAAGGGTGGTGGTCATTGCAATTTGGAGCTTTATCCAGAATATATAAAACATCTAAGAAAGTTTATATCAACAGTAGAAAAGGGACCACTGCCAAGGAATGGTTCAAGGAGGAGTGTTGATCGTTCAGATCCTTCAAGGAAGAGTACAGACAGGCCAGAAAAGTCAAGGACCAGTACGGACAGATCAGAGAAGTTAAGGAGCACCACTGAGCGTCCAGAAAAATCAAGAAATAGTACTGATCGACAAGATAATAGAACCGAAAAAGCCAGGACTAGTACAGACCGACGTGAGAAGTCACGGAACAGCATTGATCGCTTTGAGAAGTCCAGAAAAAGTACAGATCACTTTGAGAAAGCGAGGGCTAGCATTGATCGAGGGGAAAGGACAACGACAAGCTAGGACTGGGAGAGTCATGAATATAATCATACTTAATTTTAGCTTGGAGTTGTTTCAACCATTGCATTTCTGCCTGTATGTTAACTTGCTAATTCATTTATTGGAGCTGCAGAATACAAGTGTAACATCATCCTCAGTGAAAGTTGCATTTGTTGGCCTCTGATAGAGCTTATACAAGCGATTTGAACAATTCAATTGTTCTGGTCAATGAGGAAACAAAAGAATTGCAGCTTAGTTATAGAATTATATGTGTTGCTTTTAATTCAGCAGGTGAGTGTTTCAAGGATCTGGCAAATTAATTTTATGAAGCAGGTTTACCGTGTTCAAGATGTATTCACTTTCTGTAGTATATCCCAAATCTTTGTATATAATAATTACATGTTGTTTGCAATTTCATTTTACTTTTGTTGTAAAATACGATTCAATATCAGACCACTTCTGCCATACTAGATTATACTCTTAAGCCTTTGTATTAAGGTTGTAATTTGTGTATGGATTCTAGTTTTTTGTGATAAATCAAGCTTGCCAAGTACTGTTTTTTGCTTTGGGTTATCTGCATCCTGCTTCTTGAGAATTCATTATGCACAAGGTTCAATAATATCAATTATTGGGGCTGTTCCTTGCCAACAGTAGCCTTCCAAGGAAAATATATATTTAACCCCTATGTTATTTTAGTACAATGTACAATAGAGTAAATGGCAAAAACAAATTTAAATAATTTCTGGCTCTTTATTGGTGCAGTGCATAGAAAGAGTTAAACAATACCAGTGGGTTTCATAGGCAGTAAAGTGATGGAATTTGCCAATTACTTTTCCTATGTAGGCAAGTTAGTCATGTTTTATAATGAAAGAAAATGAAAGATAAATACAAAATAATGTCTATTGCTTATCATGTTGCCTTCAGCATCTTGATCTCTAACTGTTATTTTGGAAGAAACAAATTTATTTCCCACAGTTCTATAAATAGAGATGCAAAATTTTGATTATACCACCTATTCTATATGAAGAAAATGATAATGGTAATCATGAACAATGTTCAGTTATTCAGAAGTTGTCTTGCCCTTTACAAATGTTTGTGATTTTTTTGAATTTTCTATTCATGCATAATTTGGCAGTTCGTTCCATGATCTCAAGAGAGACATCCCTTGTGCTTTGTGTTTACAATATATTTCTTTGACATACCTCAGTATACAAATCTTTCCCTTCATTCTGCAATTTGGTGCCATTTTTTTCACATTGATGCTGTATACATGTATTTAAGATTAATTACTAGTTCTCTATGTATTGATTTCCAATAATTAGAACTTAGTATCACTACGTGCTTGATGACATGGTGTGGTAGAAATTTGCCAGGTTCAAGTCACAGGGGAGACACTCTTGATGTGTAAACTTGACGATCCTTGTAAGATGATTCAGGGAAAAACCTTCTTGGACTATGTTACAATCTCTGTTGCATCAGAGATTCATCTCCACCTCTCAGAAATGTGTCCCCAACATTCCGTCTCCAGGGGATGTCCCACCCATCTAGGAGAAGTTTCCCCCGCCTTGTTTTGCGGATGTTCCCAACATCCTCTGGAATGCCCAAGCCTCCATTACTATCTTGGGGATGTTTGGTGTTCCCTGTCCTAACTGTTGCCCCTCAGGTGCTGAATCTAAAGGAGATGGGGAGTAAAAAACATTCACTAACCCGTCACTTTCTAACTATTTACTAACCCGTCACTCTCTAACCATTTACTAACTCAATATAATTTTAAGTATTCCTTCTTTTATCTTTTTCTTTATATTGGCCACCCACATTGCAAAACAAAAAATCATAGTAACAAGTTGGCTGCCCACACTACAAAACACAAAATCATAATAACAAGGTTGTAGGTAGCCTTAAGAGTGATATTTTGTGAGGTTGGAAGCTTCGGAGAGCAAATTTTTTCAGCTGAGATGGAGCTTTAAGTAGGTAGCTGTCATAATTCAAGAAATATTGAGGTGGAGCTTGACAAGGATTCAACTAGGAGACTAGGGGATCTGGGCAGCTGGAGACCATGACATTGGACAGATTCTAGTGTGAAAACTTTAAATATTTGTTTGCAACCAGGCTCTTTGTTGTTTTTTCTTGGCATTTGTTCTTCGTATTTTTATTGAGAGCATTGAGCATTTGCACCCCTCGACATGCTTACCTACATGCATATCTTCTTGGGAAAAAACATTAGAATGGAAGAAGATTGTTTATTTACCCAGTTTGAAATGATACGGCCACAGAAAACACCTTGAAACGCTTTACTCCGATACGCAAAGCGAAAAAACAAGAAGAAAAATATTGGTGCTTCCTGTGAATGGACATGTCTTCTTTGTGTCCATTCTCTTGAGAGTATTTTGTTTTCCTTTTCTCTTTTAATATCTTCTTTTTGTTTTTCTTATAATTTTTTTCCAAGAAAATAATCTGTATTTACTATTTTAGTGAGAAATGCAAAATATACATTGTATGTATACAAGGGCACAAAAAATGCTCGTTTAAGAGCATCAATAACTACGCAACAAAAGTAAAAGACAGTGATACAAAAGAAAGTAAGCCCTGGCAGACTTAAAACGCCTGAAAAACATCATATCCTTGATGGAATCAGAGTTTTCTCAGCCATTTTTTCTGCATCTGCCCTGCTTCAGTGGGAGACACTAATCATATATGGATCTATAAATGGCTGAATGCTGGGTTCCAACCTTTTCATTTTTTGGCCTATAAAAACCTGGATGAAGAGAGTGCCTATTTACAAAGAGCATCAGCACCAACATTGAATTATCTGTATATGTAGTTAAAAGAATTTTCTGTGAAATACTCTTAGATACTTTATTATTTCCATTATAGGAGAGAGAACCATGTTTCTAAAGTTGTTTATACCATTGATTCAATATATAACAATTTGGAATCACCCATTATTTACATTCTTTGCTGCACGAAACTGCCCACCTACCAATGCCAAAAACTTGCATAAACTCAGAAATGCCTTGGAAACTTCTCGGAAACTCCCATGTGTTCATGAGGGGCGTGGGTCCCATAAGAATTCTAAAGAACCCTAATCTATGGAAAATAAGGACAAGTTGACCTCTAATTTGTTATTGACCTCTAATTGACCTACCTACAAATTAACTTACCATTCTTTTATATATATATATATATATTCCAGAAAAAAAGCTTTTATATTCATAGAATATACATGTTACATCCGGTCTAAACCTATCAAGACTGCCTGTGCAAGCTTGCTACTTCCAGCATAAGTGTTGTAATACAAAAGAAAAACTTTCCCTACTTCGTCAAAAAGTTCAGAGTAATACTGTCTTCTTTTGTCTGTTTTTCACCATTACACAGTTATAGGTGAAATTCCATAGCATCAAAGTACTCATAGCACCCAAAATCACCTCTTTGCAGTAACAAAGCTTCTTTGGATAGCTCCTCTGCTTTTACATCGAGTTCTCTCAAAATGTGGTGAAAGGACGACCATTCAAAGCACTGGAAGGTACGCCGAATCCCCCTCTTATATATATATATATATATATATATATATATATATATATATATCATGTTTCCCTCAATGTACCCGATTCGGGGGTCACGTTTCCAAGTGTTCTCATTTCCAAAACTAGTGCATGTTTCCATATATCGTGCTTCCCTGAACGTACCAAACCCTCAATGTACCAAATTGAGTTCTCAAAATGTGGTGAAAGGATGACCATTCAAAGGACTGGAAGGTAAGCTGAATCCCCCTCTTATATATATATATATATCGTGTTTCCCTCAATGTACCCAATTGGGGGGTCACGTTTCCAAGTGTTCTCATTTCCAAAACTAGTGCATGTTTCCATATATCGTGCTTCCCTCAACGTACTAAATTGGGGGGTCACAATTCCAAGTGTTCTCGTTTCCAAAACTAGTACACGTTTCAATGTTTTGTGCAGCTTAGTTTGCAGTTGGACGACTCCTTTCTTAGCTGCGAGTTTCATCATCAAAAGGCATTCAATTCTGTCCAATTCAACATCCCTTCACTTAGGGCTGCCTTAAAACAATTTTGTTGATCCTCAAGAAATAGTATGTCCCCTGTCCCACTTATACCTGGAGGCTGGAACCCCTAGCATGCCCCATCAAATAATCCCTTTGTATATGATTTCTTAGTGTTGGGACTTGTAACGATCATTGTATATTTTTTCGTATATTTTTTCTTGTCTGACTTCCAAACCCCCTCATAAGCATATTTGATTTGATATATACCTTGAATAAGCAACATTCCTTTGAAAAATTATTTCATTTCTTGCTTGCTATACAAAGAAAAGCTCTATGTTCCCTCATTAATTTATCCTTGAACAAGATGTCCAAGCAATTCTCAATAGTAGATATTTGCCTTTCCCCTCACCCCCTACAAAAGACACTCCATTAACAAGTGTGAAACAATGTTATCATTGTTTTTGTAAAGAGTACATTTTCTTGAACCATCCCAAGTTCTCTTTTACAATTATCTCATGTTGAATTTTATTTTCCATGGTTAATCGAAGAAAAATTCTTGTTTTTAGTGATGCTTTTATTTTCCAGAGAGACATCCACCACCACTATGTTCCCCTTATTTATTGAGAAACATTGCTTTGTATTTTATCTTAGTAGTGTTATCATACAAACCCTCACTTCTTGAGATAAAGTCTTAAAGCTCAAGCAAGATTTCGATTTAACTAAGGAGGCCACTTTCACGTTACCAACCTTCTTCTGCAGTTTAAGCCAGCTCTCGTCCAACTCGAGGGAGACTTTCCTATAATAGAATTACTAGAACTTATGCAAGTAGAGAAAGTTATAACAAAATAGTTTTTTTATGGGTTGAATAAAATAAGTGGATGGACAGACCAAAGATTAGTGTGTTTCCATCAGGTAATGGGTTCAAGTCAAGATTCAATGGAAGGTTTCCCTATTGAAGAAACGAGGAATAGTATGGCTGCAAAATACAAGTTATACTAACCCTTTCCTTGTGGTCCCAAACTTCAGAAATTTATCAAGATAAGCATGCATCAATATAAAACATCCAAATGATGAATACAATAGAAGAGTAATGATCTTATCCCATTCAATGTTTCATGACCATGACATGATTTCATCCACATGATATAGTTAGATATTTAAAAGACTTTCATATCCATTAAGCAATTTGCTTATACTAAAAACATCCAATAGATATTCAACTAAGCTCCAAGGGATTTCTCCCCAAATCCAACCATACCAAAATGAGAGAGTAAACCCTTATATAGGTTTCAACTCAACTCCTCAATAATAAATTAATAATGGTTTTCTTAGATCAACTAATTTCTTGAAGAAATACATTAAAATAACCTCTTCAACAACTTCATTACTAAAAGTAGCAATAACTTCTTGAGATCCATTTTTTCCTCCAAAAAGAATCAATAAAATATGTTAGGAAAACAATACAATAATGCTATCATGTAACCAACTCCATAAGACAAGTCAACGATAACAAAATAAAGGAGTTGGTTATACAACAACCTTCACAAAGCCCTCAGGTGAAACATTTAATAGTGCATAAAAATGTCTCTGCCACGTGGCCTAAAAAACTAGGGCATTTCCCACCATGGGAATACAATAATGATGTCCCAAAATAACCAAAATGCTCAAGCATTAAAGGTGGGGCACTCTTCAAATGCATGGTCAGAATGTAGTGAGAATTTTCAGGCGACAAATTTTGAAAACACCAAAATTGTGTCAAGTTTTGTTGGTTATTTTTTACCACGTTTTGGAAATCCTGTAGCCACGTTGCATCTAATGGCACTGATCTGGTGAAAATTTGGGCACTATGTTAATAAATAACTACACCTGAAGCTCGACCACCCTCAAAATATGCAATGAAACCCAAGATAACCCATGTAGACTCATCATGTATGTAGCACATTCCTAAAATAGCATGCATTAGTTACAAATGTGGTCTCCAAGGTGTAAAAAACCCAAAATCATGTGCTAAGTAGTTGGATCTCCTAATGTGAGGGGTCAACCACCAACTAACTCAATTTATTTGCAAGATGCCAACAAACACCTTGGAAAAGCGGATGACCCCTCTCTAGCAATAATCAATGATATAGATGATGAGATGTCATACATATGTGCCAATGCAAGTGAACATCAACACACTGTTGAATTTTTCTAATTTTCAGATCTGATAATTATTGCCTTACGATTTAAATGCTAATGTTATCATATAATAATTACACACTGAAAATCTCAACAAGACTTAGCAAACTTGATGACAGATTATTGTAAGTAAGTGTTACATGAGGTCATATATTACAATTGAGGGCCCCGATATATATTCTTGGGAAGAGTGCCATTTCATTAATGGACATGTCTTTTCCATTATTGTTTTTTAATTAATTGATTATTTATATATTTATACATTATATTATAAATATTTTATTTATATATTATATTTACGTTGATGATTATTTCCTCACATGCACGTCTAATAAATATAAATCACTCCATCCTGGAGCAGGCAATGTGAGAGCACCTCGAGTCTATTCACTCTTCGTCAGGGGAAAGACTAAGCTTGGGCCATTCACCCCTAGCCAAGCTCCGTGAGTGAATGGGTCATTTCCCTTAGTCAAATCAGCATGACCAATATGAGAGAATCTATGTCCGATGTTGCTAACTGGAGAAACATCAACACTACCTCTCAGCGAGGGAGACATTCTGCATCATGCTAAGCTTGTCTCTGAAGTATACAAACTTTGTCTTAGGTAGAGGCTTGGTGAGAATGTTCACAATTTGCTCATATGTGGATATGTACTGGATCTTTACTGCTCCCTTCTGTACCATGTATCGGATGAAGTGATATTCGATCTCAATGTGCTTCGACTTGTCATGAAATACTGGATTTTCTGAAAGCTTGACACAACTTTGATTATCACAGTGTATTAAGGTCGTCTCTAGCTCTTGATCAAATAGTCCTGCGAGAAGTTTCCGAAGCCATACTGCTTTGCGACTTGCGACACTGGTGTAATGTTCCCAAGTGGTTTTGCTTGGAACATTTGAAGTATTGTGTTTTCTGGTTGTGGTATTTTGTCAAACAGTTTGTTGATTTGTTTTCTTAAGGTGTGCTAATGTTTGTTGTTTATGGTTTTTCATCACATTAATGATAGAGATATAACAAATGACATATACACAAAAAGATGCAATAGAAGTAACACAAGAAATAACCACAAATACCTCAGATCTATATTTTGTTGAAGTATATAGCTAGCCTCAATACAAGAGATGAACAGATTTGGAATAGAGATGGAAGAATAATGTGAAGTGGTTGAAAGTACCTCAAGCTTCAACAACAAAGAAATATCTAGACTTCATTGAGCCTCCAATATCTGCATACAGGAGATCTGATGAAGTGGAATATTCCCTTCCTCCAAACTGATGAACAATTGAGGAGAGTTGCACCCTCCCTGACTGGTGCACACCCTAGTACTTTGTAACTGTTGTTTTGCCCCACCAAACTTCACAAGAATAGCTGCAAACCTGTAGATATGAAGGAGATGTGGTCTTGGAAGAGATCTCTTAGGAGTTACCTGCAAATATGAACCCTCCCACACAATGTCTCCAAAGATAATTACACCCTCCTTTAGAAATTCACATAAGTGGAGAAATGATGAATATGGCATGCAAATCCTCACTAGAATGATGAGAAGAAGCACCCTGGTGATTGCTAACACTTCAGAAGTGTCACCACCTCAAGATCCAATGTCTACTATCCTCCACAAACTCTTCTCTCATGGACAGTGCACCCTAGCTCTACAGAAAGATTCCAAATCTACGCCCTGCATCCTCAAACTGCTTCTAAAACTGATTTGGAACTGAACTAGAATGGCGAGGGAGCGATCTTTCACCTCATTGGCAAGCTTGGACTAGGAACAAAGGGATCTTTCACCTCATTGGCTAAGCTTGGACTAGGAACAGAGGGATCTTTCACCTCCTTGCTAATCTCTAGGGTTTATTCAGTCAAAACCCCCAAGTACCATGGGCTCTCTAGCTAAGAAACCAGGCATCAAAATATCAATCAACATGATGAGAGAATAGAAGCCCCTATCTCTCTTTTATACCCATGTTTACCTTTTCTCTCCAAGTGACTTTTTAATTCACTTTTAGTGTTTCTTCATAAAATCACTTTATTAATTAATTAACCTTTTTTTCCCTCTAAAAAGTGATTAATTTTCTCTTATGGCTTATCCAGCCACTGAAATTCACTTTTCATCATCTTATCCTGTAGAGTTTTTCCTCCCAATTCCAATGAGCCATTACACTAAGGTGTTTCTTCACATATTATGCCCAAAATGACATCCTTGGTGAATTTAATTAAAATATGTTCAATAATAACTTAAAATTACGAAAACCGTTGGAATGCAACGAAACCAAAGACAAGCTGCGCAAAATGGATTATAATGATGAAATATGATGAGTAATGTGAGTCGGGCCCCATAAAAATCCTCAATACCTCATGATTTCACTATTACCCCAAACTGGCTACTCTGACAAGCATCCCAATCTGTAACATAAGTGAATCCAAAAATGTGGACATTAAAATTGGATGCGATATACTCCACTTTTGTTGTATTGAGTGCTACAGAAGTATGCTTCCTGCTAAACCAAGATATCATAGTTGATCCTAAGCTAAAGCAACACCTAGAGGTGTTATTTCTGTCCACTGCACTCCATGCCCAGTCAAAATCAATATATCCCTACA
>ML787246.1:486303-554902 GCA_009831015.1 Picea engelmannii
AATTGCATTAATCGCTACTTGGTACTCTACTTCTGCTGAAGAAAGATCAATCGCCTATTGTTTCTTACAAGCCCAAGTGACAGGTCTAGAACCAAGGCTGAAAAAATAACTTGTAGTAGACTTTCAATCATTAAATCAGTTAAACCGACCAACAAAGGAGTCTCCCTTGAACTGTAATGTATCTTAAAGTGAACTACACCCCAGATATACCAAAGTATTTTTTTTGTTGCTTTCCAATGGCTTTCATGGGGTGTTTGAATATACCAGTCAATAAGAACAACAACAAATGAAATATTAGGACGAGCACAAGTCAAATATAAGAGACTCTCAACTAATTGACGACATAAAGTGGCATCAACTTCAGGAGTAGTACATGTGGCAACAAGTTTGACTCCATATTGGAAGGGAGAACGAGTTGGTTTACAATGTTCCATGTGAAAGCGGTGAAGAAGGTCACATGCATACTTAGAGTGGGAAATGAAATTTTCTTCCTTAGTTTGCAATACTTAGAGGGAAAGGAAATAATGCAAATAGCCTAAGTCTATCATTTCAAAGTTCTTCTAAACATTGGATTTCACATGGGTTAAGAGTTTAGGGTCACTACGAGTGAGGATAAAGTCATCAACATAAGTGACAAGTATGAAGAGATGGCTTCCTACTTTCTTGGTATAGACATTAGGGTCAGAATGACATCTAGAAAATCTAGTGTCAAGAAGAAAGCTGTCCATTTTAGCATACCAAGTTTGAGGAACTTGCTTAATACCATAAAGATATTTCTTAATGCGTAAAAAAATACTGGAATCATTATGAACATAGCTAGGAGGTTGTTCCATGTAGATTTCTTCTTGAAAATGCACATGCAAGAAGGCATATTTAACATCCATATGTTGGACCTCTCATTTATGTGAGGCAACACGGGATAGAATGAGGCAGATGGAATTCATTTTGGCAACCGGGGAAAGGTTTCATTGTAGTCAATTCCTTCAACTTGAGATAATCCTTTGGAAACTAATCTGGCCTTGTATCTTTCAACACTTCCATCTGATGCATACTTACTTCTATACACCCATTTACATGTGACAAGTTTTCTTCCTTTCGAAAGAGGTACAAGATCCCAAGTATTGTTAGAAAAATAGGATCAAAGAGAAATAAAATAAAACAAATGCGGAAATAAAGCATAGAAGATACACAATACAATAGATACACATATATATGTGGTTCACCCAGTGTGGGCTACGTCCACCAGCGAAATTGTCAGGTCCTTCCTTTATTATTATCCAACAAATGAAGGGATACAACCTACATCATACCATTGTAACTTCATCTTCTTTCTCTCACAACATCCTCTCTCAGAATACAATATTCACTCACATACACAGTTGCAATACAATTCCCTCATAAAAGAGGGTTTCCTTCTAGGGAAAAAAGCCCTAACATAAATTCTATTGTTAGATCTGTGACCTTATAATGAACGATCCCGATTGACTACAAAATTACAATCCCCTTGGAGAGATATGTGGGGGGAAAAGCCCCCCCACACAGCTCTGTCAGGTAATGGGGTCCAAACACAATTGAAACAAGACCTATGAATCAGGAAGACAATCAGGCTCGACAACCAACAATATTCCACTTGGATACTGATCACAACAAATCCACTGTTGTTGTGCCTGTTGGACTATGATCCACCTTGGACCTGAAAAATTTCTCATCTTCACCTTCATGCTTGAAGGACAACTGAAACTGAGCAGGAACTCAATTTCTCCCTAGTTACTACCTTTCTTAACACGTCTTCGAAATTATGGCTAGTATGTATATTTTCCAACTTCAATTGTCCATCTTCCATAATGGATCGTATGAAATGGTACATGAACTTTATATGCTTAGTCTCATAATGGAAGGTTGATTCATATGCAAGATGAATGACACTCTGGCTATCACAATACAACCTACTATTCTCCTACTGCTTTTCCAATTCCTCCATAAACCTCTATAACCAAAGCATCTCTTTGATAGCCTCTATAGTAGCAACATACCCTTCTTCTATTGTTGAAAGTGAAACAACATTTTGCAGTTTCAAAATCCAACTTACTGTTGTTCCACCTACAATAAAAACATACCCTGTGGTGCTCCTCCTACTATATTTTCCACCTTCCATATCTGAATCAACATATCCTTGTAGGACAATGTTTGAACCTCCAAAACATAATGTGTGAGTAGTAGTACCTATCAAATACCTAAGAATCCACTTTACTTCCTCCCAATGTTATTTACTTGGATTGTTCATATACTTTCTCACAATTCCCACTGCATGTACAATATCTGGTCTTGTGCACACCATTGCATATATAAAACTGCCAAATGTTGATGAATAAGGGACCTTAGACATGTATTCTTTTTGCTCCTGTGTCTTGGGACACATTTCCTTGGTTAATTTGAAATGGATAGCCAAAGGTGTACTAACTGGTTTTGCATTCTGCATTCTAAACCTCTCCAACACCTGCTCTATGTACTCACCCTGAGACTGTCAATTTGCGATTTTTCCTGCCTCTTGTTATTATCACACCAAGGATTTTCATTGCATCCCCCAAATACTTCATCACAAATGAATTAGATAATTTACTTTTGAGCACATTTATATCTTGCATGTTAGACCCTGCAACAAACATGTCATCTACATACAATAGCAAGATAATATAGCTTCCACTTTCTAGCCTCTTAAAATAAACACAATGATCAAAATGACATCTACTATAACCTTGTTCTATCATAAACCTATCAAAATTTAAATACCACTACCTTGGAGCTTTCTTTAGGCCATACAAGTTCTTCTTCAACATGCATACCAAATTCTCCTTTCCTTTGACCTCGTACCCCTATGACTGCTGCATATAAATATCTTCCTCCAAATCCCCATGGATAAAAAAATTTCTTAGATATAACCATTCAAGATGCAAATATTCTACTGTTACAAGACTTAAAATAGTCCTAATTAAAGTAATTTTAACAATGGGAGAAAATATTTCATCAAAATCTATACCTTTCTTTTGTGAAAACCCCTTTACAACAAGTCTAGCCTTGTACCACTTTTTTCCTCCATCTTCTTCCTTCAACTTGTAAACCCATTTATTCTGCAATGCTCTTTTTTCCTGCAGACAATTGAACCAAGTCCCAAGTCTAATTGTTTACCACGGAATCCATTTCCTCTTTCATGCCTTGCTCCCACTTCTTTTTAGTGTCTACCTACATTGCCTCTTCATAACTTTCTAGTACACCGGAGTTAGTCAATAATAAATAATAAAATGAAGAAGAGTATTGTTCGAGGGGTCTACTTAACCTAGTAGATCTTCTAACAACACTTGCATGAGTTTGAGATGTTTGTTGCAAGCACTGTGTATTGTGTTTTATTTTTCTTGTTTCTTTCCCTACAACTGATATTTGTACATAACATTTTCATTGAATACCACATCTCTACTCCTAATGATTTTATGATTTTCGTAATCCCATAAGAGATAACCAAAATCATTAACACTGTATCCAATAAAGGTACACTTCTTGGATTTTTCCTCAAGCTTTGTTCTATTTTCTTTATCAATATGGACAAATGATTCACAACCGAAAGTCTTCAGAAATGAGTAGTTTACCTTTTTACCTATCCATGACTCCTTTGGAATGCCAACATCCAAGGAGCTTGAAGGCCCTCTATTTATTAAGTAAATAAAAATATCTACAACATCTGCCCATAATTGTAAGGAAACCCAACATGTAATCTCATCCTCCTTGCATGTTCCATGATTGTCCTGTTCATCCTTTTTGACACACCATTTTCTTGTGGTGTTCTTGGAATTGTATTCTCTCTATGAATCCCATGGTTTGAACAATAATCATCAAACTCCTTGGTACAATGTTCACTTCCATTGTTTGATTTGAGACACTTCGACCGTTTTCTTGTCTCATTCTCAACCAAAGATTTTCATTTCCTAAAAATGTCAAAAACATCATATTTTTTGTTGAATGCAATAAAATCAAGTTTTTCTAGTAGCATCATCAATAAAAGTAACATAATAACGAGAGCCACCAAGATATGATACATAATATGGTCCCCATACATCTGCATGTACAAACTCTAGATTTTCACTCTTCTTTTCCTTTCCAACCCCGAGAAATCTAACTCTATTTTATTTTCCATAAACACAGTGTTCACATAAATCCAAATCAACTTGTTTAAGATCTGGCAACAAATTATTTTTGTGAAGTATCTGCATCCCTTTCTCACTCATGTGTCCAAGCATATTATTCCATAGTGTTGTATCTACACCTGTAGAAGCTAAAGATAATGAAGATTCAACATTACCAGTACATAAATACAATGTACCTACCTTCTCTCCTTTTTCCATTACCAATGATCCTTTAGTGACCTTCCACGCCTTATCTATAAATGTAGATATACAACCTTCACTTGCCAACTGCCCCGTTGAAATCATATTTCTTCTCAGATTTGGTATATGTCTCACCTCTTTCAGTAACCATTGGTTTCCATTCTTTTTATTTACTTGTACCTTACCCATTCCAACAATTTGACATGGTTCATCATCACCCAAATAAATTTGTCCAAAATCAACTTGAACATAATCTTGGAAATATTTCCTATGGGATGTGGTATGAAGCGAATCCCTTGAATATACTACCCAAGATTTAGTAATATTATCTAAAGAAAGAATCAAAGCATCTTGTAACACATCACCTATTACATTTTCTTCCTGATTTTTCTCCTGCTATCCATTTCTTTGTTTCTTTGGAGACCCGCAGTCATTCTTCAGATGTCCTTTCTTCCCACAATTCCAACACTCTATCTTTCCTAGTCTGGATTTGGATTTTCCCTTTCTTGAATTCTTGCAGTTCCCTGAGCTATTTCCTGTATCCCTTTGTTTTCCCCTATTCTCCATGGTCAATGCATTACCTGATGTCTCACTTGTGATTTTCTGTCACATTTCCTCGCTACGGATAACACTAACAACATCATCAAATTTTAGAGTGTTTGAACCAGAGACATAGTTACTTACAACCATGATCAAGTCGTTCTAGATTTTTGGCAATGAGCACAAGATTAGAAGAGCCCTAACCTCATCATCAAAGTCCACTTTTACATAACTTAGTTGATTAGTAACCATATTAAATTCATTTAAATGGTCGGCAACAGACCCACCTTTTGACATATTCATATTAAATAATAGCTTCATTAGAAATACCGTATTAGAGGTCGAGGGTTTTTCATATAGTTTAGCCAATGCCTTCATCAAATCCTTCGTTTTAGTTTCTTTTTAAATATTGAAAGCCATCGACGATGCCATGCACAATCGTATTGTTCCCAGTGCCTTTCTGTCAAGAATATCCCATTCTTTGTCCTTCATACGCACCGATTGATGTGATTTTTCGCCCAGCGGTAGGAAAAGATCCTTCTGATATAGATACTCTTCCATTTGCATCTTCCATAACTGGTAGTTTTGGTCGTTAAATTTCTTGACCTTAAACTTTCCATATTTTTTCATTACTACCACTCGAACTAGGAACCCTTTTTTTCCTGCGAGTCACCTTTCACTCTGATACCTGTTGTTAGAAAAACAGGATTGCAGAGCAATAAAATAAAATAAATGTGGAAATAAAACACAAAAGATACACAATACAATAGAGACACATATATACATGGTTCATCCAGTGTGGACTACGCCCAGCAGAGAAATTTCCACGTCCTTCCTTTATTATTATCCAACAAATGAAGGGATACAACCTACAACATACCCACTATAACTTCCTCTTCTTTCTCTCATAGTCTCCTCTCTCAAAATACAATATTCACTCACATACACAACCACAATACAATTCCTTCATAAAAGAGTTTCCTTCTAGATAAAAAAACTCTAACACAACTTCTACCATCAGATTTGTGACCTAATAATGAACAATCCATATTGACTACAAAATTAGAATATTTTACAAGGAAAATTTCCCAAATTTTCTTTTTGGGGGCGCTTCCCCCGAACCCTTGCAAGGGGGGGCTCCAAAATTTCTCGCCACCCCCTCCTAGACCCCCTGGTGAGATATTTGGGGGGGGAGCCCCCCCACACTCCTCCGTCAGGCAATGGGGTCCAAACGCGGTTGAAACAAGAATTATAAATCAGGAAGATAATCAGGCTCCAAAACCAACAAGTATCGTTTGACATTAAGGAACAATATTGTTCATTCATTGTTGTGTCCCAATATGGTTGGAAAAAAGCTTCTACAAATGTGTTTGGATCATGAATCTTTGAAACTTGAGTGAAAAGAGAGGAGGCTTGGTAGAACTGTGAATGCGTATGATGCTAATTTGTAGGATAATCAACAAGATCACCAATTGCTTCTTGTGTTTAACAGATCCATCTGGGAAGTGGTGGTGTTGTTGCTAGTTCATGTTCAATGGAATCATTTGGAGGAAGGTGAGTAGGTAGAGGTGTATTTTCATTGTATAAGAGGTGTGTTTTCATTGTATTTCCATTGTATATATTATTTCTTTCATTTTCTGTAGGATATATATATATATATATATATGAGTCGGGGGTGGTATCACCATCCCAAATGATTACTAATAGTCTTATGTTGAGATCAAGAAGGTGACAGGTTATGCCAGAGATGTTGAGTTTCTCATGTGCTCTACGGTGAGCACGTGTCCCCAAGTTGGAGACAGATGTTATCCTCTAGCCTAGGGATAACTAAGGAGATTATGTCTTGACGCCCACAGTTCCTAGACATGGAGTACCGAGAGCCAGATCGACTTGAGCATGGCCCTGGAGGGCCCATCCTTTTCTTCTTCAGCACCTCCACTTTGTCAGCAACAACAACATCCATCACATCGACTTGTTCCTGTAGAAGAAATGGGTCTTGCTCCATGAGGTAATGAGTCTGGGTATCATGGTATGTGTCACTTTGATTCTCAAAACATTTGAATATGTGCATTTAATTCGGTTTGCTTCTAACGTGTGCTTGGACCTTATGCCTTTCCACTTGACCACACCTAGGGGGAATGACAGGTTTCCCTAGTAAGATGGTACCCATAGGGTTTGATTTTTCACTGGGGGTTTCATGAAAGGTCATCGTCTGTTCCCACCATACTTACCACTTTTCATTATTTTCCTGCTTATCCATCCCATACACTGGTCCAGGCATTGGGTTGGCCAAACTATCCAAGGGTTGTACCTTACCTTGTGGGAAGAAGGGGCTAAAGGCCCAGAGGGTAAAAGTAGATGGAAAAAAAGATAAAATCTAAAAGAATGAAACTTTGAGATGCTTCGCCCAGGGATCCCCGAGAAATCAATAAAAGGCTTCTCAACAAGAAATAGAGGGACCCATAAAAATAATAAATCAAGACCTAGTTGGAGGATAAGGGGTCTCATCATGAGCCAACCTAATAGGTCCATGGGAATGTAGCGGTATGACACTACCATTCAGATGGTCACCACGCTAGGGTAGTGGCTCTTGGTGGTATGACCAAGATAAAGGGGGTCTCATCACGATCTAACCTTCTCATTTTCATGAAATGCTTGTGGGTAACATTGTCACCACTGGTCACCACGCCAGGGTAGTGTCCCCTAACTATATTCTTGAAATAAAAAGAAATAAGAATAAAATATAAAATGCATGAATGGGCTTGGAAAAAATTTCATCCATGACAAGGTGCATCTCACCCTCTTTAGAGGCACCCATAGGTAAGCCACACTGCACCCATTTCCCAGACATCCCCTACCACCTCATCCACTCACATGGTCTGGATTTGACTTCACCCAGGAACATCCCACATCCAATGAGCATTAGCCCAATAGGATGTCCTAGTATCCCCTCCAAAATTGGCTTGTAGAATAGCATAACATCTTTGAGCAATTGTCCAAGTAAAAGGGGTTGCATGCAGATGTTTAAATACCTTGATGACTAGATGTGATTGACATTGCTATGATCCCTGTGACTTGTGAGCCCATGGAGGGCATATTTATTTATGTTGTAGGCCCACACCTGATGGACAGGTACATATGGTGAGATTATTATTTCATACCTCCATAGGGATAAAATCCCACAAGATGGATGTTGTGACCCCAACCAAGGGCAAAGACATATCAGGGGTTTGCACCAAAGAGAGAGGAGGATGTTCCACCAAGCACAACCTGGAAAGCTTGGACCCAAGGGGGTCTTTCCCTTTTTACCTTTATGTAGGCCTTGGAAGTCCCATGATGTCACCTAGGTCACCCATGATGTTACCCAATGTTTTGGATATTTGGAGGCAGTTGTGTGTCAAGTGGCACGTGTGGCAGGATCTTGAGGCCCAATGAGGCCTAATGTTTTTCTCCAGGAGGCCAACGTTTCCCTAAAATGGCCTAACGTCACCCTAAAAGTGAATGACATCATCTTTGTATCTTGATTTAGGGTTTATTTATGACATTTAATGTAAAAACTGGATATTATGTGTAACTGGCCATGTCGTCCTTTTTGACCTAATTCTAGTCATTGTAACTTTATAAATAAGGGGGAAATCACTCTTGTTTTTTATCATCTTTCACTCACACTTGTGACGACTGAAATTTGCGCCCTCCTTAGGGTTTCTTGGATGAAAGTTTAGGCGCACTTGTTGAAGGAGGCTTATTTTGGATTACTTTGGCAAAGTTCTTGGTGGATGTGTTCAACTAAGGTTCTTCTTGATGAATTTTTTATGTATGCAAGTGATTTTCTGCAATTCTTCTTAATTGAATGGTTATAGTTTAATTTATCTTTCATTTACATTCAAGATTATGAAATTGCTTGATTAAGCCCTAGGAAGACTAGCACATGTTATTGTCCTAGCTTCAAAAGCTTTCACCTACTAGATATTGTCAAAAGGCCAATTTTCTTGAAGCATGAGCTAAGGCCTTGCCATTGCAACACCTTAGTATCCATTGCTTCATCTTAGCCGATTTTTCTTCATCATTGAGTTAAAGAGGGAGGAAATCTACTAAGGCATGTGGTTACCTACACCTTAGTAGCTAGTTTCCCCTAGGGTTTGATAATTGGATCCTTGGGTTACCAACACTTCAATCTATCGTTTTCTCTTGTCTTTGACTCTCCATTGTCATTTTTCTTCAACATTTGATGTTGCATTATTGACTCTATTTTCCCTAAAAGCACTAGTCCTCTCTTGAGTAATTGATCAACACAACCTTGAAAACCTACTCTTTGAGCAACCT
Source organism: Picea engelmannii (assembly GCA_009831015.1). Classification (NCBI taxonomy): domain Eukaryota; kingdom Viridiplantae; phylum Streptophyta; class Pinopsida; order Pinales; family Pinaceae; genus Picea; species Picea engelmannii. The sequence goes on from ML787246.1 coordinate 495,543, forward strand.
ACTAACATTTTCTAACCCTAGAATAGCCTAACCTACTAACAATATTGTTGTTGTTATTAAAGTAATCTACAACCATTATATGCAGCATTAAAAGCTCATAAAAGAAATTGAAAAGGCTGATTTATACCTTCTCTCATTTGCTTCTATCAAATGCTAGTATCATGATTTCAATGATTAATGATTCTTAGTCATTTTGAAGCTATTTTCAAGGCATTTAATGTGAAGTATTGCTCTATAAATATTGTTGTTATAAATTTTATGTTTACTTCATCATATTCAACAAATTGCTTTTCTCAATAAAGTCCATGGTTTTATGAAGTGTTAACCAACAAGTGTACTTGCAAATATATATAGTTTCTTGTTGCTTTGTTCCGAGCAKGTACACTTTGACATATTATCTTTTCATTGGTTGTAAAACTGGACTTTCTGATCGGTGGTGACTTGTGAGAGGGGATCTTTATCTAGCCACTTTGACTTTKCYTTCTCAAACCTCCAGGTCACCGGGGATGTCTCCTTTGGGCATACCACCCTAAATAGAAAGAGACATCATATTGAGGTGACAGTGGTAGGATAGTCTCCCGTTACACCAATTTGCTCTCCTTTAACCTTTTCTTCTATCAAAGTACAAATTGTACAATAACATAACCCATTTATTGAAATATCACGCCTTATAAATAATTTGTACTTTGATCATGCCTTATGACAAAGATCCAGCATTGGACAATGTTCTTTGATCAATGCTAACTAGTGTTTCCCTACCAAAATGTTGTGTATTCTCCACATCTAAAATGTCAGCATGAGTATTCAATACCTTTTTAGCCAAAATAATTGTTATCGTTCATACTCCTAGCACATTGTAATGACATGATACGATTTCCAAGGTAGAGATTTTAAAATAAAAATAAAAAATGCTTATAAACATTTATGTAGTTCTTAGAATTAGAAACAAATTCCAAATATCAAATGTTTTCACAAATCATTATTTCTATAATTTCAAGTTTGGAATGTTATCCCAAGGCATTGCATGGAACTAACCACTCTAACATACTTCGATGTTAAATTGAAATTATGAAATGACATACCAGACCCTTGTGGGGGTCACTACCGATATTTACCTTAAATATAATGAGGTGGAGGCTGAAGCCCATTAGATGTTTATTATATTGAAATTTTCATATCAACAATGGAGTGCATTTTTTATAGCAATAGAGGCTTTGTTAGTATTTAAACAAACTTTCAAGCGGTTAAACATGAAACACATAAAGAGTCTTGGTCAGATGAGCTTCAAGGAGTGTTTTCAAATAAGATTATCATTAGAGTGAACATCACTACTAATTCATTCAAACAGTGGCCCCTATATTACATTAATGTCAATATGGGAAAGCGTTGTTGATGTCTGTTTTTTTTAAGTTGTAGTACATTATTTATTGCAACAGACAAAATCTTATTGTGGATATAATACATAATTACATGAAAATGATACGAAGGAAGCAAAATTTTGGTAGAGGGGATCCAATTAAAGGAAAAAAAGAATGGGTGGATCTTATTTTTTGTTACTATCATTGAGTGCCTTTTGAAATCAAGATAAGTAACATACATAGGAATGATACGTCTTTAATTTTGACTTATATATCATAAGTTTCTCTTAAGTTGTAATTGTATCCAGTGTCCTTCAGAACAAACATCATATAAGAGGGATGAAGAATTTTTTATGACTCATTTTTTAACGTACCTGTAGCCTGTAAATTTCAAGACAACCCACTCAAGAAACTCAGATTAATTTGTGGTCTTTCACATGAGCCAATCAGCCATTGCATAACAAGAAATACTACTAGGAGAGATGTACCTTTATCACATTAGTTGTAGCTCCACTAAACATATCATGTTTCCTTAATGCACATTGTAACTTGAGGTCAACTTCACAATTTATCAACTCTCAAATGAAGATCTTCGGATGTTCTAGGTCTAAAATTGTTGGAATGAGTAACTCCTACTTGTCTTATATGTGTTCATATTAAAGGTTTTGATTGTTATTATTGTTGGTCATTGTGAGATATATTTGTCTCTACGTAAGAAGTCTCATTCTAATTTTTAGGAGGTTGTTAGATCTAGATGGATATGAGAGATTATATCCCACTAGTTGGCTCCTATTTTGGTGTGTGGTGTGAAATTTCTAAATACCCAGTTCACTTTTCAATTATTTTGACTGATTTATTTAAGTTTTCTCTTCAGAAAAATTTAATATGCAGCAAAAATAATAACCAGGATCAACCACTAAAGAATAACAACAATCACAACACTTGTACACACTTGTTTTTTGACAATCGTCCCTGGAAAATCCCCGGAGGGAAAACTAGTACAACAGATTTGAGGGTTTCTATTATTATGCAAGAAAATATAGAGATCTCTTACAATGGTAAATCAACCTTGGCCAATAGCTAAACAGTGACAACAAAAACCTCCTATACAAAATCGTATGACCTCACTAAAACCCTTCAACAACCACCCAGAACGAACCAAAAGAAGAAATGGTGAGCCTTTGCGTAATTGTACGACCCTCCTATGTCACTCTTACTCGGCCCTGTCAGATATGAAGAATGCCTTTGCAATTTGGAGAAGATATGAGTCAATTCATTTGTCAATGTCTTCTCAATCCTCCTATAAAAACTCTCCCAGCAAACCTACAATTCAATATCTCTCAGAAATTGAATCCTCTTTCTCAAGTGCGTCCCCAAGCCAAGTCGATCTTCTCATACACATTGTTGAGTAAGAGAAACCCTAATCTCCAAAGTGATCGAGGGTTGATATCTACTCTCTCCATCAAGATGAGATCAATGGTCAATATTAAAAGACCACAACTTAAATTATTTTTCACTTTAACCTTTATAAAAGGTACTCAATAAAGTTAACTGAAGATTATAACACATCAACAGTTCTTTTATTAAGTTAGACTTAGAAAAAAATTCAATTAATCAACTCAACCTATGTTTCATTTTCCCTCATCATGCTAGAACGCTACAATGATGATGGAATACCTTCCTTGCTAAAATCTCAACACTCTCTCTTAGCAAGGAAGGGATTATGTCTCAACCCCATCTGATCTCTGAACTTTTCAAACTTCTGTGTGCTCAGTGCCTTGGTAGAAATGTATGCCATATGCTCATCAGTCTGTATGTAGTCAAGACTCACGTCTCCTCTCTGTAAACAAACCCGGATGAAGTGATACATGATATCGATGTGCTTGATACGATCATGAAACATCGTATTCTCAGAGAGCTTGATGCAACTTTGATTATCACAATGAATCACCGTAGCTTCTAGCTCATGCCTGAACAATCCCAAGGGTAGCTTCCTAAGCCACAATGCCTCACATGTTTCCAAGCTAGAAGCCATGTACTCTTCCTCAAAAGATCTTAATGCCATTGATTTATGCTTCCTGTTGAACCAAGAAATGATGCATGACCCAATGCTAAAACAACCTGAAGTACTCTTTATGTCCTCTACACATCCTACCCAATCAACATCTATAAAGCCTGCCAATATCACTCCACCACAATGCTCGTATAAAAACTTGTACTCCACTGTACCTCTAAGGTAGCGAAGAACATGCTTCACAAATATCCAATGTACTCTTCGAGGGTCCACCATGAAATGACTCAAATAGTTTGTTGCAAAGATGATATATGGTCGGGTGTTGAACAGATACATGAGTGATCCAATCAACTAATGATAGACAATGGGATCTATTGTCTTCAAATATGATACATCTATTTTCCTCCAGTTTGTAACCAGAGGTGTAGACATGGGCCTACAGTCCATAATCCTGAACCTGCGCAAAATATCTACTGCATACTTCCCTTGTCCTAGGAAGAAGCGCCCATCTTTCTACCAAACCTCCAACCCTAGAAAATAGTGCATCAACCCAAGGTATTTCATCTCGAATTTTGGTGCAAGGTTGACCTTGCAATCTTCTATCAATTGCTCATCTCCGGTGAGAAATAGTTCATCTACATATATTACTAGTATAAGAGGCTTCTCCCCTACAAGAAAATACAAGTTTGGATCTGCCTCGCTCCGCTGGAAGCCCATTTTTCTCAATTGGTTGTCATCCTCGAGTACCATGCCCGAGGTTCCTACTTGAGCCCATACAAGGCTCTCCTCAATCTGCACACATGTGTCTCTCTATTTCCAACCTCAAATCCCTTTGGTTTCTCAACATATACCTCCTCCTAAAAAAATTCATTGAGGAAGGCGATCTTTACATCCATCTAATGAACACACCAACCCTTCTTTGTTGCTAATGAAATGACTGCTCGGATCAAGGAATACCTTACCACATGAGCAGAAGTATCCTCATAGTCAACTCCCTCTCACTGTGAAAACCCATTGGCCACGAAGAGGCCTTTGTACTTGTCCACGCTTCCATCTGCTACATGCTTAACTTTGTAGATCCACTTGGATTAAACCGCCCTTTTATCTTTTGTCCTTGGAACCACCTACCAAATATCATTCTTCATAATGGAGGCATATTCATCCATCATGGCCTCCTGCCATACCTTATGTCGTGCAAACATTTCATAACTAAAAGGCTCAACATCAATGAGTCGAGTCATCAATGCCACATATCTAAGTCTCTCTGGTGGTTTGCTTCATCTGAAGTCTCTCTATGGAAGCCCTGCCAACCTAGAATCACTCACTGTGGACTTATACCACTTAGTTCATGTCCTAATAATTTTACCTTGGAGAACTACATCACGCTCCTCCTCGAACTGTACATCTCTACTCACAATAACCTTCCTACGTGTAGGAACATAGATCTTGTAGTCTTTGGAAACCTCATTGTGGCCAACAAGTATCCCCTTTATTGTCGTGGGGTCCAGCTTTGTCCTCTTCTCTGAAGGGACATGACAGTACAAACATTGCCCCATATGCGAACATGACTCACATCTTGCCTAGTACCTGCAATTGTTTCCTCATGTGTCCATTTCCCCAAAACTGTGTGGGGACTCCTATTCTGCAAATAAACTGCAACATCGCTCGCCTCTACCCATAAGAATAATGGTAGCCCCTGATCATGAATCATAGCTCATGTTTCTCCAACCACAGTCATGTTCTTTCTCTCGACCACTCCATTCTGTTGAGGATTGTAAGGCACTATGAATTCCTTTGTAATCCTCATTGATGTGCAATAATCCTCGATCTCCTTGGAGGTGCACTCTCCCCCATTATCCGATCTTAAGAATTGAATCTCCCTCCCAGTATGGTTTTCTACCAGAGCTATGAACCCCTGAAACCTCCCAAATACCTCATCCTTGGTCTTTAGAAAGTAAATCTAGGTCTTCCTGGAGTAGTCACCAATAAACAAGACAAGGTATCTAGAGCCACTCATTGACTCCACACTCATCGACCCACATACGTCAGAGTATATCAAATCCAATACTCCCTTGGACATGTGCTCACTAGATTTGAAGGGTTTCCAGGCATACTTTCCCAATGCACAACCCTTACAAGGGTCATGCCTATTAGTTATCAACTTAGGAAATCCAGTGACTACCTCCCTCAAATGACCCAAAGAACCAAAATAAATGTGTGCCATCCTCTTGTGCCACAACTCACTTGTGTCTGTGGTGGTACTCGCTAATGTCTCCCCGGATGAACTTGTAACCTATAGACTTTCTCCTCTTGAACCCCAATCATCGTGTCCATATTCTCACTTGACTTGCTAGGTCTGATGAACACACTTCCTTTACCGAAAGTGACCTCATACCCCTTGTCCTCAAGAGTAGAGACTGAGATGAGGTTCTTGGTCAACCCTGGAACATATAACACATCATTGAATTGGAGTGGTTTCCCGGACTCCTTCTGAAATGATATTGTGCCAACTCCATGCGCCTTATAGCGCCTCTCATCTCCTAACTCAATGACTAAATTTACGCTTCCCTCTTGTAGCCTAGTAAACCACTCTTTGCACCCTATCATGTGACAAGATGAAACATTATCTACAAAACACATGTCTGAAACAGTTGAACTAGACATACAAGCTATGAAGCAGAAATCCTCCTCAAATGACTTGGAAAACTCATCAAATGTTGTTGAAGATGACATTTGTGGCTTATTCTTCTTCCTCTCTGGACACTGTGATGCAGAGTGTCCCATCTTGTGACACTGGAAACACTTGAATTTTGAGAAGTCAATGTTTTTATTTCCACCTTTCTTCTTCTTCTTTCCCTTTGCTTTCCCTACAAGGTTCAATCCTTCTTCCTCCTCTACATGAGTTGAAGATGATGGTCCTTCTTGACCAATACTAATCTCTTGCTGCACAAAATCATCCCACAACCGATGTCAATCAGGGAGATTCTCTCGAGCTACCACACCAGGAACAAAAATGTCCCATGACTTGAAAAACCATCTAATGCAATATGCACCAACTCGGGATCTTCAACCTTAGCTCCCATTGTTGCAAGTTCATCCATGATCTATGTTATCCTGGTAAGATGAGGTACTACACCCTCACCTTTGTCCATATTGGTCCCACACAATTTCTTGCACAAAGCCATCACTCTGTTTTTATTTTTGTTTTGGTAGAGGTCACTTAGGGATTTCCACATATCTTTTGCATCAAGTTTTCCTAAGATATGTGGGACCACATGGTCCTTTATCCCATCAAGAATTAGGAACTTTGCCTTAGCCTCACCTTTCTTCCAGATGACCAATTTGGTTGCACCCGTAGGAGTTGTTTCCTTGTCACTGACATGATCTAACACATCATTGAATTATAATATCATTGTCATCCTTTCTTTCTAGGTGGGGTAATTCTAAGCCCCTTGTAACCTGTCTTCTACCCTCAAATTCATGGCCATTTTGTTCAAACCCTCAAGGTTCAAACTCTTGCTCCAGAAATATTATGACTACCTTGATTTGTGCTTAGATATGTATGATCCACTTCAGATCCGTTCAGATATGATAAGATGTTGTATCATTTTGCTGTCCTGCTCTGATACCATGTGAAAATTCTAGAAACCTAGTTCACTTTCAATTATTTTAATTGATTTATCTAGGTTTTCAATTCAGAAAAAAATTAATATGCAACAAAAATAATAACCGGGACAACCAATAAAGAATAACAGCAATCACAACACGTGTACACACTTGTTTTTGGAAAATCATCCCTGGAAAAACCTCAGAGGGAAAACCAGTGCAACAAATTTGAGGGTATCTATTATTATGCAGGAAAATATAGAGATCTCTTACAATGGTAAATCGGCCTCATCCAATAGATGAATAGTAACAACAAAAACCTCCTCTACGAAATCGTACGACCATCCTAAAACCCTTCACCATCCACCCAGAATGAAACAGAAGAAGACATGGTGAGCCTCTGCATAATTGTATGACCCTCTTGCGTCACCTCTGCGTCACTCTTACTCATCCCTGTCAGATATGAAGAATGCCTATGCAATTTGGAGTATATATGAGTCAATTCACCTATCAATGTCTCCCCAGTCCTCCTATAAAACATCTCCCAACAAACATGCAATTCAATATCTGTCGAAAATCAAATCCTCTTTCTCAAGTGCACCCCCTAGCCAAGTCAATATGCTCATATACTTTGTTGAGTAAGTGAAACCCTAATCTCCAAAGTGATGGAGGGCTTAGATCTCCTCTCTCCATCAAGATGAGATCAGTGGTCAAAATTAAAATACCACAAATTAAATTAGTTTTCACTTTAACCTTTAGAAAAGGTACTCATTAAAATCAACTGAAGATTATAACAGATCAACATCTCTTTTCCTAAGTTAGACTTAGAAAAACATTTAATTAATCAACTCAACCTATGTTTCATTGTCCCCCATCATGCTAGGACACTACAATGATGATGGAAGACCTTCCTTGCTACAATATCAACATGTGGTTGAGATATTCTTTCAACAGTTTGTTAATGTGCTAAGATAGTGTTTTTATCTTCAACCAAAGCATTATGTGTTTATATATGTAGATGTAAAGAAATGGGAAAGTAGACATTGTTTTCACACCCACCAAAACTACACTAAATGTTATATTAACAAATAATTATACACTAATAAATACATCAAGCTTTGGTTTAAGATAAACACACTATCTTAGTAGACTAACAAACTGTTGAGAGAATATATACAGGTACATATAATTAACATACTCCATCTCATGGAGACACTAGGTACATGATTTTATAGTATATTCTAGGTACTATATAATAATTCTCCCAAGTACCAACTTTAGGCAAGATACGAGCTCAAACTTTTCAAGGATCAATACATAGAATATATTCATACCATCCTCTTCTTGATACGAATACAAGGTGTGATTCACATTCCCATATGGTCACTGCTTTTATTGAACACAAATCACAAACTTTACCTTGTTTTTGCATCATTGTTTGATCTCCATCTGATGTCAAAAGAACTGTCACCATCATCCTTTGAGTTGAACTCTAAAACCTCACTACTACATCTAGAACAACATCCCTATCCTTCCTATTGAAAATTCACCATTCCAACTCAGAATTAAGTCTACAATCAACCCTTGGCTTCTCCAACAAGAAAAATGCAAGTTCTATGTATCTTAAACTACCATAATAACCAACCAATGGCTATTCATTGTAGCAACATGCTTCCATCTCTAAACCAAATTTTCCATGCTCCTTCATTCATTTGTAGAACTATCATCTCAAACAACATACCAACTGGGAACCAATTGTATCTTTGGGCCAAACACTAATACCACACAATTTTACAAGTAACCAATTGTACTCCAAGGTATAACAACAACTTGATTGTAAAGATTGAGCAACGGGACATCCTATGGGCATATTTCCATCTACCAAGACACCTAGGTACCCAATCATGGTGCTCGTCAATTCTCTAGGAAAATAGTCTAGATACAAGATGTATCCAAGTCAATCTTACATTCTTTGCACTTTCCAATCTGAGGACTTATGGAACAACATTCATCAAACAATCTTCCATCAAGGAACAACTAGAGGAAACAAAACATGTAGCTAAATTTACCTTCCAGCTACAACACACCTTATCAAGCATACTCAAAAAATATTTTTACACTAAATAGTATTGCAACATCAAGATACAAAACATCAACAAGAGATGATGATAGATATGACCAGATCCATTTACCTTCTTGTTCCACTCTATTTGTTCACATATTTGGAGTCTTCATTTGTGTCTTCGACCTTTGGATCTTCAATGTCATTGTCAAATGGTTGTGTTGGATTTCCAAATTCACTTGTGATTTGTTAGAGTCGTTAATTTTAACAAAACCACTACACTTCCATTTTGAGTTAGCTAAGATCAATAAGTATGTTAACACCATTGAATCCAAGACACTTCCCACAACTCCATTACAGGTCTACACTAACATGTACAAGCATCATTTGATCCAATGAATTAACCATGCTTTCAACAAGGAAACAAACCAACACACGAACCAATAGTGCATTTATGATTACATTTACTCATTTTTGTCACTCAACCTAGTTGTACTAGTGCATTGATCCTCATGTTTAAACTGAGTGATTAATTTGACTCATTTGTCCCAGCATAAGGAAGCCCCACTATCATCCTACATGAATTTATAAGGTTCCACTGCACACATGCACATAGTAGCAACTGAATCATCTACATGGGATATAGTTTTCAAAGGCCACATTAAAGGACAAAACATGGGCCTCTTCGTTCGACAGGCACATACTAGGATCCTCCTCCTTTAATGATTAGAATCCCTTCTCATTGCCAAATCTTGTTGTAGTACATACTCGCGGATATTCTCCAACACGCTCTTCCTCTAGCCGATCTTCTACCTCTTCTCCTCTTGATATTTCAAATCTAAAAGCTTCACAGTTCCAGACAACACATTCTTATTTTGAAACAATGAATCCTCACTAGGTGCACAATATTGGTCATTGAAGATTTGTTTCTGACTAGATATCCCAGACAATTGAACATCTCTTTCGAAATCCTTAGTAACTACAAATATTGTAGCTTGGAGTGATACAAACTCAAAAGATCATGTCTTCACATTCTTGTGAGAAAGAAAATGAATGGCTTGAAAATTTCTCCTCCTGTGGCAACAGGGTTTTATTTTCCTTAGAAAAATCCATATCACTTCAACTATTTCTAGGTTCAACTTTGCTCCTATTTTTCACCTCTTTCACAAGAAATCCTCTGGCCTCCACTATCTGAGGTGTAGATAATAAAAGGGCATATTTATTGTGGAGGTGGGAATGTACAAGGACAAAGTACATCTTCCAGAAACGACCTTCACTCATATAACACAGAAAAAGTTCAATCCTTGAGGAATCCAACCTTGGGGCTAAACATTCAGTATCCAAATCATTCTCTTTCTAAATATCAGACAGAGTGAAATAATCAGGATTGTCTTCATAAAAAAAAAGAGGAAAATCCATCCAGGTCTCAACATGCATTGAATGAAGATCAATTCTTCAACCTATCAAGTCTCCATCACATGAGTTCAAATTTCAAGGCCAATCTCTGAATATGTGCAACCTTCGTGAGTCCTTGAAGGCTTACTGGAGCCACTGCCATATGTTGGGCCCAATGAGATCAGTCCATTCAACTTCAGTAGTATATGATATGTTGATGTCGATGTGCATGTAACAGTGAAAACAAAAAAAATGTTCATTGGTGTTTGTTGCACATGGAAGAGTCGAATGAGAAGTATTGGCTCATACATTCACAACATAGGAAGAACGGATCAAAGTAAAATGGTGAGAGTTGGAAGATAAAGCAATTTATTGTCTTACCTTGGTTGTTTGATAATTGAACACCGAACCTATTTGAAGTTGTTGCATTTCAATGCATGGTGTCTACAGTTGATTCACCTGCACATGAATTTGGTCATGACTGATTTATAGTATGTTGGGAGAGATTAAGGATCTATTTTCTTGGCATGTATTCACTCTTCATGCGATTGATTTAGATCAATGATAGTGGTAGAAATTCAAGCCTTTGTAAACTAACCTATTAGAAGCCTAGACAACCACAATAGTTAGAAGAAAGGCACATGATTTAAGGCCCAATCTATGTGGAAAGAAATATGAACATATCATTTTCTTTTTGTGGAGATCGAAACCTATTGGTGCACATTGATGGTTCTGGTGTTAAATTTAGAGTTGTTATTAAGTTCTTTTCAATTTATTAGACAATAATAGCATAAGAAAGATCACTGAGAGAAACACAATCACAAGGTACACAACATTTTATCTTGGAAACCCTCATGGAAGAGAAAACCCAGCAAAAACTTCCTTAATATAGATTGTGAATACAATGCCAAGATAAAAAAAAACACCACCAAGAATAACCAAGACTTAGCATGCGCCTCTCTCTCTCCTTCTTCTGACAACTGCATCTATCTCCAAAACTTGCACACTAGATGAGTGGTTGAATGAGTGAGTAAATGAGGCATCATCCTCTCTTATTTATACTAGTTTATAGGCGTTAGGGTTGTGTCTTTTCACCAAGCAAGGTCGACTTCTTCAACTAGTGGTTAAAACCACTTTAATTAGCACTAGGGGCCGACTTCTCAATTAGCAGCATATAAACATGGTTTTACCAATCCAAAATAGAGGATTTGGTCATACATAAGTCCCGACATGATCAATCCAAAAAAGGGGATCGATCTATATAATAATAACTCAATTATATTTAGAATATTCTTCATAGTTACAATATTTCAACACTCCCCCTTAAAAAGAATGGTATTCTACTATACAACATCATCAGAAGAGAGAGAGGGAAGCAATGTCATCAGCATCTGGAACACTAACTAGAACATCTATAAATCATTAGAACTTTTTCTCATCATCAATAACATCATCGTTCACAGCATGGAGCTGGAATAATATCATCATCGTCATTCACAACGTGGAGCTGGAATAACATCATTGTTCACAGCATGGATCTGAAATAGTATCATCATCGTCATTCACAACATGGAGATGGAATAGAATGATCATCATCATTCACAGCATCGACATTAGTGAGCATAAAATCTATAACAACAACATCAATAGCACTAGGTTGATACAACATCATCAACAACATGAGGCTGGAGAAACATCAACAACAACAACATGAGGTTGAAGCAAAATCATCAACAACAACACAAGGTTGATACAACATCATCAACATGAGGTTGATATAACAACATCATCATATAACAACAGAATGAGGCAGGTGCAACAACAACATTTTGTGGTACTCTGACAGACTGTCCTTACCGGACCTTCAGGATTTGCCCAAGAACCATAAGATTCCCTATGATGTAAAATCCTAACGGAGCTACCACGTGATACTCTAATAGACTATCATTATCGGACCTTCGGGATCTGCCCAGGAATCAAAAGATTCCCTAGGATATAAAATCCTAACGGAGCTACCACTAATAACCACAACTGGCATATACATGCACAAGTACTCTGACATACCACCCTTACTGGACCTTTGGGATCTACCCAGGGATGATCAATTCCCTAGGATATAAAATCCTAATGGAGCTACCTATTGTTGGTTAGGATACCATAATATCATCAACATCACTCCCCCTTTCAAGGGAGGTCCTTTCGGACTATACCAAGCTTGTCTCGAAAGTATTCAAACTTTACACGAGACAGAGGCTTGGTCAACACATCTGGATTTCTATGTGCTTTGACTTATCATGGAACACAAGGTTCTCTGTCATCTTTATGCAACTCTGGTTATCACATAGAATCACAGTGGCTTCCATCTCCAGATCAAAATACCTGTCAACAAATTATGAATCCATATGGCTTCACAACTGGCAGAACATGTTGCAATGTATTACGCTTATGTCGTGCTGAGAGAAATATTGGATTGCTTATTGCTCTGCCATGAAGTCATGGCTAACCCCATACTGAAACAACATTATGAAGTGATCTTTCTATCAAAAATTGTTGGATGCAGGCCTAGCCAGGAAGAAAGGCTATTTTTGGAGGAAAAGTATGAAAAAGACAGTTGGAAGGAAAAGAAGCACGTGTAAGAGAAGTAGGTGAAGTGTGCATGCAAGGAAGACCTAACGATGCTAGGGTTAGGGTTTTTGTAATGCATTGTAATGGTTGGTGAGCCGAGGATATAAATAAGTAGTACTTAGGAGAGAGAGGAGGGGAGATGGATAGAGAGGACACACACAGGGAGACAAAAAGAGAGAGAGTTGTAAGAACTATAGGAGTCATTAAGTTGGTGAGCTAGAGGAGTGAGTGACTCAATCCTGAGGGTTAGATCGTAGGCTGAGGAGCCTGGTGCGATCTAGTCAGCCTCGTAGGGATCGAGGAGCCTGTGAGAGAGGAAGAACTAAGATTGTAACCACGCGCGACGTGATATATTTCTAAACTATAATAAAATCTCGAGAGCCAAATATTTGTGGACGTATCCCAAGAGGGGGTGAACCATGCTAACACTGTGTTATGTGAATGAATGAATGCATATTTATGTCTGATTAATTGATGAATGTTAGAAAAATGAAGCAACTAAGTAGATATGGTATTCCACATGCATGCATAGAATGAATGTTTTAACTAGATGTTGGATTGAATTAATAAAGTTTACTGTGCACAACCTCAGATCTCGCTTAGTCTTAGGTTGCAAAAACTTGAGTATTGAAACCACCCATAGAGATATCTCGGGTGAGACTGCGTGGTACATTCTGTGTACTGTGTTGTCTTATGATTTACCAGAGGGGCCAATATTTTTAAAGGGATTTTGTTGGGAAGCTTACTAAATTTGAACCGGGGTCAATTTGTGATGGTAAATCAGGGGCAAAGTACCCCATAAAGAATCATCAATACTAAAAGAAGAGAGATACCAAACCTAAAAAATGGTTCTGTTGTTGGTTGTGTGGAAGCAAATAGGACTGAGTATGTGAGGTTGGAGGAATACGCGTCAAAAGAATGTTGAATCAGACAACAAGTCATTGAAAGAATGCAAATCTAGTTGGGAATGTTGAGACCGTGGAATCCCACAAAGGTAGAGATAGAACGTTGGTTGAAGACAAAGGAGTTGGATTTTGCGCAGAAAGATAACAAAAATCCAAAGTTAACACCACGCAAATATCTGGACAAGTACGTATTCAATGACTTGAATGAAGTATTTTTCTGTGATTTCCGGCATGTATTACAGGAGTGGATAAAAAGATTGAAATACAACCATCCTACAAATCGGAACAGACAACTAGAGTGGAATCCTGAAGAGATCACGCAGCTACAACGAGTTGATAATAAGTTTACACGCACAGTATATTTGTGGTTAGACAACATTGTTGCCGGATTTATCACAGAGTTTGCAGTAGATACAGAGAAGTCATACAACACGACTGAACAAGAGTTATTGAAGGGACCTCGAGGTAGGTACATCAGATCGTTATATACTTCCATTAATCTATTACCATATAAAAAATGTGTAATGATAATGGAGTTAGACAACTAAACTTCCCTACGTGCATGGGGGAAGGGGGGAAGCACTGACAAGAGAGGGAGAAATGGAAGGAGAAGGGGATAAAGGGAAGAAGAAGGAGTCCTTGGACCCAATTATGATGGACAAAGACCAGATCAAGCGGATCATGGAAACAACTGGAAAGACGCGCAGTGGAGTACCCTACCAATATAAGGTAATCACCAAGAAGAGAGTCGTAGCTACGAGGGAAGGCTTGGAAAGTGATGAAGAGGAGGTAGAGTATCTTTGGGTTTTGGAGCATATTGAAGAAATCATGAATGCAACATATGAGAGGAAGACGAGAGGTCCAAGACCAGAAATAGAAGGCAACACTCCTATCCATATCAGTATCAGTGTGGAGCCCATAAACCCATGTGCGACTAATACACCAAGAAGAACACCACCATTTAGACAATCGAATTTTGGGAGAAGGAGGACAACAGGAAGTACATATACACAAGGAACAAATGGGGGAGCCATTTCAGGAAGCGGTAGTAAAGTATATACACTGTGTGGAGGTATTAGTTCAAGATTCAAGATGGCAGGACATGATTCCGCGATCAGGTTACCAGAATTCAAAGGAGAAGCGTCAGAGGACCCGGAGAAGCACTTGTTTATCTGTGAAAAGATATGGGAAGAGAAACAGATCATAGACGAAGACACTAAACTTGCACACTTAGCTATCATGCTAAGAGATCATGCATTGGACTAGTATATGAGTTTAGCTGCAAACAGTCCACCAGGGACAACCAGAACGATTGGAGATATAAAAAAGTTGTTGATAAATGAGTTCTAGAAGCCTAGTTCAGAGGATCAATACATGAACGAGATGATAGAGATTAGACAGAAACCAAGAGAATCTGTATGGGAGATCGACCGGAGATTCAAACGACGGAAGGGAAAGCTAAAATACGCCATGAGAGATATGCAGTATAGGCATATGTTTGTCAATTCACTGCTACCACACTTGAAGTATCTGTTGCAACAATGGAAGCTTCAGACGCAGGTAGAGGCTCTACAAGTAGCCCTACAACTGGAAGAGAACCAATATCAAAAGATAGATCCAGCCATAGAGGAGTTGAAGGAGGATCTGAAGAACTTAACGTTCCAGATAAACCAGAACAAAGGTAAGGACAAAAGAGAAGACGTTTGGTGTACCGCATGTAGGACAGAAGGACACCACAAGAACGAATGTCCAACATTCCCACAGTACATGGCAGCAAGAATGCCAAATCCATTACCAACAAGAAGACTATGGTGCGAGATCTGTAAGAAATAGGGCATGATCCATACCACTGCCCAATGATGCAGAAGTACCGGACATTACTGAAAATCTTGTATTGCAACTTTTTCAAGTCAGTAGGCCATGATAACAAAGATTGCAGAACCATGGACCTTATGAGGAAAATAACATCAGAGGCATACAGGGTGCAAGCAGAAATGATGACCGGGCAAGCCACAACTCAGTTTAACCAAGTACTAACCCCGTACAATACTATGCAGCAGCAGTATAACACAACGCAACAGCAATATAACACTGTGCAGCCGCAATATAATACCGCGCAACCACATTATAATACCACGCAGTATAACCAGGCGCCTTAGTATAACGCACCATGAGGGGATCAAGCTGACTACAGAGGTGGAGGAAGAGAAAGAGGAGGATTTGGAAGAGGTAGAGGACCAGTGGTATGTCACAATTGTCAACAACCGAGACACTATGCAAGAGAATGTCCACTTCCACCAGCGACCTGTATGTATTGTTGCGCATCAGATCATGACACGGAAGAATGTCTAACACTATTAGGAAAGATCCAGGAAAAGAGGAATTAGAACAATCAGAATATTCAGTGGATTTCAGCAGAAGCAAGGGATGAAGGGAGAAACATCAACATAGTTATACGGGGAGGAGCTAAAACAAAAAATGATGCACTAAGACAAGAACCAGTACAACACCAATGGGTGAAGAAGAATGTCGAACCAAGGAAGCAATTTGATGCACAGAACGAGAAGGAGATATTCAAGCAAGATAGACAATAATTTTTTAAGCCAGACATTGCATCGACATCAACTGCGCAGCATAATAAGGAAGTACCAGAGTACGAGATGCCTCCATCGTTGGATCACACCAAAGAAACACAGCCCCTAGGATAAGTAAGTATGATTAAAGGTTTTTTGCAATTCTGTGTTAGACGACTAAATGATCCATCCTATGTTAAAGTATTACAAAATATGCTATAAATATGTAGTGTAGAAGTAGAAGGAAAGTTAGAACAGAAAACAGTCAATCACCTACATACAAGGAGGAGAACAAGTAGGGAATTTACGCTGAATGCCAACATTCGATATTTCAACATGGGAGATATCATACTGGATTTAGAATCCGAAGTCAATGTATTACCCAAGAAGACATGGAAATGTATGGGAGAACCCACATTAGGATATTCCCTTGTTCAATTGAAACTAGAAAATCAACACAGAGTTCTACCAATTGGAAGACTAAAAGAAGTAGCATTAGACCTAGATGGAGTACAGACTAAAGTAGACTTCGAAGTAATTGAGATAGTGGATGGCACAATACCTTCTCTGACATTGCTTGGCTTGGATTGAGCGTTTGATAACCATGCCATAATCAACTTAAAGACGCGGAATATGACCTTCGAGTCAGGGAATACAGAGTCATTGCACCATTGGACCCATCATAGGGGGAAAGGTTTGTAGAACCTACTTTATTGGACCTGGAGGAAACCAACCAGTTGTATAGAACAACTATGCGAGATGAAGATTACGTGAACCCAATTGCAGATGGGGTACTCAGTTGGCGAAGCATCACCTCATGTGCATTAGACTCAGATATGGGCTTAGAAAACTGGTAGTCGAGGTTACATGAAGTCTCCACAAGAAGATGCGGAAGAATAGACCGTGTAGTAAGATGGGTAGGTACAGATATAAGGGAACCTCCCAGCTTCCACGGGGTGAATGACCTAGAATCATTCTTAACATGGTAGGAAGATGAAGTGTTAGAAAATCAGAAGCTCTTATCCATGGTTATAGCACTCAAGGAAACACCTGCAAGATGGTGGGGTGTGCACAAAGAGACAGTGAAAGACGAGTACCAATGTAAGAAGTTGAAGGCGAGAGAGAAGCGGAAGGTCCACCTCTGGAATCAGAAGTAATTGTTGCTCCAATCAAGGTGAATAAATTCAACATTGGGACAGTTGAGAATCCAAAAATGACCAGCATTGGAGACTATTGGGATGAACAAACAATAGAAAGCATAACAGAGTTATTGTACGAGTACATCGACCTGTTCCCAACAACGTTCACATAAATGAAAGGCATAGCAAGAGACTTAGGTGAAATGAATATACCACTCGGAGCTTAAGCAAGATCGATCAGACAACGACCATACAGACTAAATCCCATATATAAGCAAAAATTCAAAGCCGAAATTGATAGGATGTTAGAGGCTAGAATCATAGAACCTATAGAGGAATCATAATGGATAATTCTTATGGTAGTTCAGGGGAAGAAACAAGGGGGGATAAGAATATGTGTCGACATGAGAAAGTTGAACGATGTGTTCCTACATGACCCGTTCCCTACTCCCTTCACAGAGGAAGTGTTGGAGAATGTAGGAGGACATGAAGCTTATTCATTCACCGACGAATTCTCAGGATACCATCAAATCAAGATAGCACCAGAAGACAGATACAAGACCACTTTTTCCACAGAATGAGGATCCTACCAGTGTACAGTCATGCCATTTGGATTGAAGAATGCACCAACAATATTTTTCAGGGTAGTTATAGAGGCATTCAAGGAATTCATCCACCAGTTTATAGAGATATATCTAGATGATTGGACAGTCTATAGTCTATTGAAAGACCATGTAGGAGTGTTGAGACTAATGTTAGAAATATGCAGGCAATGTTAGATATCGTTAAATATCAAGAAGTGCATCTTCGGAACACCTTTTGGGATACTATTGGGCCATATAGTATGCAAGCAAGGCTTGCTAGTAGATCCTTCCAAGATTGCAGTAATTGTTAATCTACCACCACCAAAAACAATCCATCAATTGAGAGTGACATTGGGACACACAGGATACTACAAGAAATTTATAAAGGGGTATGCGCAAATCATTGTGCCAATGGAGAAATTGCTAAGGAAAGACAATAAGTTTCATTGGAATGAGGATTGTCACCACGGATTGGACACCCTGAAAGAGAAGATGGTAATCACACCAATACTAGTATTCCCAGATTGGGAAAAGACGTTCCACGTCCATGTCAATGTGTCAGCCATAGCTCTTAGAGCTATACTAGCGCAGCCAGGAGCCGAAGAATTAGACCATCCGATAGCATTTGCTAGCAGAAAACTGTCATAATCGGAGAAGAACTATAATACCACAGAGAGGGAAGGCTTAGTTATGGTCTACGTTCTTCAGAGGTTCAGACATTATTTATTGGGAAAACATTTCAAGATGTTCACAAACCATTTAGTGCTCAAATACCTCGTCAACAAGCTAGTGTTGGGGGGGAGAATTTGTAGATGGTTATTGTTGTTCCAGGAATTTGACTTGAAAGTGATAGTCAAACCCAGAACGTTGAACGCGAGACCTCATCACATGTCAAGGATCACTAATGGGGAGGAACCTATGAATCTAGAGGACAAATTTCCCGACACACAGCTATTTTCAATCCAGATAGTCGATGAATACTTTGCAGACATCATCTAGTACTTGAGCATAGGGACTGCGCCACAGGAATTCAACACTGCATAGAAGAAAAACCTGGTAGTTAAGGTTGCAGACTAACAATTAATTGCATGACACTTATACAAAATGGGTGTAGAGAGCATATTGAGATGTGTGCTAGAGCATGAAAGACCAAGGATCTTAGTAGAATCCCATGAGGGAATAGCAGGAGGACATTATGCAGGAAAATCTACCTCGTAGAAGGTATTGCGTGCAAGACTATGGTGTTCGACCATTCACAGAGACACAAAGGACTACTGTCAGAAATGTGATGTATGTCATAGGGTTGATAAACCGAATAGAAGGGACGAGATGCCCCTGAGACCATAAGAAACCTTGCAGGTATTCGACAAATGGGCAATAGATTTTGTGGGACCAATTAACTCACCAACAAAAAGGATAGGAGCGAGGTACATTATTACTGCGACAGAATATTTAACAAGATGGGCAGAAGAAACACCGGTAAAATATTGTAGCGCAGAGACACCAACACACTTCTTGTTTAAGCACATAATCACTAGATTTGGATGCCCAAAGATTTTGATTAGTGACCAAGGCACTCACTTCATTAACAATGTTATTAGAGCTATGACTGAGGAGTTTGAAGTTTATCATCAAAAGAGTACACCATATCACCCTCAAGCAAATGGAACAATGGAAKCCTTTAACAAAATCCTTCAAAATGCATTGACGAATATCTACAATGTTAATAGGGATGACTAAGACTTGAARATACCAACAGTACTGTAAATGTACATGACCACATGCAAAAAGTTGTCAGGGCAAACACCATTCAGATTGGTGTATGGACAAGAAGCAGTGGTGCCATTAGAATTTTTGGTACCACTGAGACTTGAAGATACCAGCAGTACTGTAAACATACATGACCACATGCAAAAAGTTGACAGGGCAAACACCATTCAGATTGGTGTATGGACAAGAAGCAGTGGTGCCATTAGAAATTTTGGTACCTAGTTTGCATGTAACAACAATTACAAACACGACAGAACGAGACGTAGTACAGGAAAGGCTAAGTTAGCTAATGATCATGGAGGAAGACAGGATTTTAGCAGGATTTCATCAAGAAGTACAGAAAGCAAGGGAAAAATCTTGGCATGATAGACACATCAAAAAGAAGAATTTCAAGGAAGGAGACTTAGTCTTGGTGTATGAAAGTAAATCTCTTCAGCACCAAGGAAAACTCAGAATGCATTGGTTATGACTATGCGAAGTAAAGACTGTCACAGACAGGAGTATTGTACAGTTGAAGGATTTAGGAAGAACCGAACTCAGAGGGATGATTAATGGGAGTCACCTGAAACTGTACAGGAACAGTCGACCTCCTAGCACATAAATAAATTAATGAAAAAAAACAAAAAAACATAGGGGTTACCACGTCAGACATCAAAAGATAGCAACACATACATAGTGCGCCAAAAAGAGAATGAGTGCGCGCACCCGAAAACCCTAACATGACGGAGAAAGGACCAACGGTCACTAAAATGTGTAAACAATGGAAATGGTGGGTATGATAAATAAGCGCCAACGGATGACGACTACCAAAATTAAATGACAAGAACGATGGACGGGACGCCGCATTAATCGCACCAACTGGCGACGGCAAGGGAAATCAATGGCAAGTACACGAGAAGCTTCGGTTCATTTAAAACGCAATTTGGGTAACATCTCCGAGAAGTTTCACCCGATTTCTATATAAGGGAAACACACTAGGATTGAAAGGATTATTGTCAAATTGAGAAAAGCATAGAGCGATAGAGTATACAGAGTAGAGAGCGAAGTTTGCAGAGGTTACAGAGGCCACTAAGCTTGACGGAGAACATCTTTACCACCATGGCACCACCCAAACTGGGAGAGTCGAGCCAGACTTGCAGACAACCTTGAAGAAACGTCAAACCACCACCGCAGCCATAGGGAAGCGAACAACAACCACCTCAGCCTCCAGAAATCATCAACGTGGACGAAATCTTGTCACCTGATATGACACCAGAAAGCCCCACACCAATAGTGGAGGAAACATAGCAGACAACACCAGTGGGCATGGACATTGATGTGTCGGAAGGGGGATGGGGCCAATAGGTTGAGGACGCAAGAAATCATTTGCACCCGAAAAACCCTGAAGAAGTCCTGAGAGTCAATGGGATGACCCCGAACCAGCCAGCAATGACTGCGCCATAAAGGTCACACAAAACCACACTGGAACAGCCACAGGAGGGCACAGTGGAAGATGTCACCGACTGGGCAGAGGAGTATGCAAAGGAAAGAACAATGGAGGCTGGAACCTCAAGTCAACCACCACAGCGGAAGGGAAAAAAACAAGTACCAAGATCATCGCACAAGCAGGCCGCCACAACCATAGTCTTGTTGTGAATTCCAAATGGAGTACGTATCGTGGGAAACATGTTAGGCCACGTGGAGAAATTACGGTACTCAGACCATGATGTGACTGACACGGACAAGTTCCCAGAGTTTGTCAAGAAATTTTTCCAAGAAATTTTACCTGGAAACTGTGGGTATGGGACCCTTTGGCGAACCAATTAACCAACCAAGCCAGTGGGCAGTAGGACTGGCCAAAACCGAGATTCTAGGCCTGCTGGACATCCCGCACTTTGGGAGGGGTCGAGACGCAAACAATTATTTCAAGCAGCAGATGGAAATTACCCATGGAGGATACCTATGGCTGGAACATATCGTCTCAATAGACGTGGAGCTCATTGCATACATCACAGGGCTTCCAACATAGGGGGAGACACCCGCACAGTTCCTTGATGACAAGATGAAGGAGAAGGCACTGGCCAAGGAAATGAAGAAGAAGTATGGTACAGAAAGGGGGTCGTGCGGAATCATAATCAAGCGTATTAGTGACACATTGATAAGAATGGACACAAAAATCATGGCATGCAAGTTACTCGGGAAATGCCGCAAGGAGGAAGTCCCTGTCGGGGTTGTCGTAGCTGCAGCACAGTGTGCGAAGGGCACCACATTTAGCTAGGCCATGTACTTGTTGAATCTGTTCCTGGAAGACTGGAAGGACACACAAGACCTGGGGACAAAATTTCACTATTCGTGGTTACTCGTCCTAATAGCCTTGGTCGGATGGAAGGAGCCTAAGTATTCATTCTTTTCCACAAGATCCATTCCTTGCCACGCGACGCGATACCTATTGTTGGGGAACACCCAAGACCCCAATAAAAAAAGGGAGAATGCAGAAATGTTCGAAGGATATTACAACAACTTGTACGAAATCATCGCCAATACTTGGCGAATTACACCAGAAGTGGTCGCACAGTATCAGGGCATAGCCAACTTCAAAGCGACTAGGCATACAATGTGGATCCAAGCATGAAAGGATCTCGAAAACCAATGGCTACAACTGCAGTATTGTGTCAAGGAAGAGGACGTAGAAATTGTCATCAAGGATTGGAACGATGACTGGAGGATTACAGTCTTGAATCAAGAGATTCTCGTAGATAAAGAGGCGGAGGCAGGGCAGGAACAAACAACTACGAAAGACAAAACAGTTCCCAAGAATCCAAGGACCGGTCAGAACAAGGTGCAACAGAAGAAACAGGGTGTGTTCGACAAAAGCACTTAGGCGGGGAAGAAGAACAACACCCAAGCACCACAGGAACAGGAGAAACGGAACGAGACAACACAGGGAACCACATCAAGTGCTACTCAACAGGAGCAAGGAAAAACCAAGAGGCCAGTCATACAAACGGGGGGTGCACGCAAAAAAACGGGGGGTGCACGCAAAAAATCTAAGGCGCACAAAACACCACCAGAATACACGATCACGGAGGACGACGCGGACCTCGTAGCCCAGATGGTCCAAGATCATACAATAGAATGTTTTGATGAAGATCAACACCAAAGGGATAGGATGCAAGATGAGTTGGCATACATGAGGCAGATCCTTGAGCAAATCAGAGAAACACGAAGGTCCGACAGAGGAATAGAATCAGTCCCAGTAGCATCATAGACAAGCATTGAGGCTGGATCAAGCGAGCAGGAAAGGATCCAGATGACAGCACAACCAAGATCAACATTTCACGTCACACCCAGCATGCTGCGCATGGATGAAATTGTGGGGCAGACGCCCTTGAAGAATTTGGCCCAAATACATTTGGTAATGACGTGAATATCAACCAAGGCCTTGTATAAACTACATGTTAGCGTCGCACAGGAAGTACAGTGGTGCACACGCACAGACGCAACAGAATTGCAACAGACAAAGGACAATCGAGACAAGTTGGAATCGGTACTCAAGAAGGTAAAGCTTGAAACCAAAGAGGAGAAGGACCGGGCAGATAGGCTGGAGCAGGGATTGGCCATAGCTTGTGAAAAAATCCCAAAGAGTGCGCAGACAACCGAGCTCACAGCGACGCAGAAGATTGATCAGATTGTGCAGACAATCGATCAATACAAACAGGATATTAAGCGCCTCTGGGAACAACTCATACCTACCACTCCGCCATAGGTGAAGGAGCAGAGGAAGTAGGGAGAAATAGTGCAGATAGAGGATATGGAGCGACAAGTCCGCGCAGCCGCCGACTTGTTCGAGAAGGCAACACAGTTATGGACGAAGCTAGAATAGAATCAACAGGTCCAAGAATGGGACCAGGAAGAAGAAAGGATAAGCGCAACTATCCAGGACCTCAAGCAGAGACAAAAGACAATGTCGATCACTGAGTGCATCAAAGGAGCGCAGGATATGAAGAAGATGCAAGTAGAACTCATAGCCACGCAGACACAGAAGGAGTGCCAAGCTCAAATGGAACCGCTCCAAGAGTGGGCAAGAGAGGTCATTGTGTAGGAAGAAGACACAAAGAAGAACATGGCACAAACTCAGGTGAAGTGCGCAAAGATGACCAACGACGACATTGCAGTGCAGGTATTGGACGCACTCAGGGAGAAAACCGTGCAGGCTCAAACACAAGCAAAGAAACTCACAGAGAAGTTCCAGGCTCTCGCAGAGGAGATCAAAGAAGTGCACAAGGTTTAGGTGGCTCGGGACGAGCCACATGTTAGTGTTGGGGGCCTTTTGGATGTAGGTCTAGCAAGGAAGAAAGGTGATTTTTGGAGGAAAAGCATGCAAAAGACACCTGGAAGGAAAAAAAACACATGTAAGAGAAGCAGGTGAAGTGCGCATGCAAGGAAGACCTAACGTTGTTAGGGTTAGGGTTTTTGTAATGCATTGTAATGGCTAATGAGTCGAGGATATAAATAAGTAGTACTTAGGCGAGAGACGAGGGGAGATGGATAGAGAAGACACCCACAGGGAGAAGGAAAGAGAGATAGTTGTAAGAACTGTAGGAGTCATTAAGCCGGTGAGCTAGAGGAGTGAGCGACTCAGTTCCGAAGGTTGGATCGCAGGTTGAAGATCCTGGTGCGATCTAGTCAGCCTCACAGGGATCTAGGAGCCTGTGTGAGAGAGGAAGAACTAAGATTGTAACCACGTGCGGTGTGATATATTTCTAAACTATAATAAAAGATCAAGAGTCAAATCTTTGTGGACGTAGCCCAAGAGGGGGTGAACCACAGTAACATTGTGTTATGTGAATGAATGAATGCATCTTTATGTCTGATTAATTGATTAATGTTAGATAAATGAAACAACTAAGTAGATATGGTATTCCACATGCATGCATAGAATGAATGTTATAACTAAATGTTGGATTGAATGAATAAATTTTACAACACACAACCTCAGATCTCGCTCAGTATCAGGTGGAAAACCCTTGAGTATTGCAGCCACCCATAGAGCTATCTCGGTGAGACTACGCAATACATTATGTGTACTGCGTTGCCCTCTGGTTTACCAGAGAGGCTGATAGTTTAAAGAGATTTTGTTGGGAAGCTTACTAAATCTGAACCAGGGTCAATCTGTGATGGTAAATCAGGGGCAGAATCCCCATAAAGAATCCTCAAAACTAAAAGAAGAGAGATATCAAACCCAACAAAAACACTTCCATCCCAATCTAAATTAGTATAACCAACTAGTCTGAAGCCGTGATCTCCAAAATAACAAAGACCATATTCCAACGTACCTTGAAGGTATCCCGTCACATGTTTTGCAGTGACAAGGTGAACACGTCTGGGCTCTACCAAATACTGACTCAAGGTGTTCACAACAAAACATATATATGCATTCCAACATATCAAACCTCTTCAGTTTTTCAACTGCATAATTCGCTTGGTTAAGGAAGATCTTCTCTGGGTTCTGCCAAATTTCAAGACCTAAGAAATAATGCATCAGACCTAGGTCTTTCATCTCAAATTATGTCGTAAGCTTCGTCTTGCAATCTATGATGAGTTATTCTTCACCTGTCAAGAATAATTTTTCCACACATAGCAGCGATATAACTAGTCCATAATCCACAATCTTGAAGTAAGGATTGGGATCATCTTTACTCTTGGTAAAGCCCAAACTCATCAGAGAACTATCAATTTTGCCATACCAAGCTCTTGGAGCTTGCTTCAACTTATAGACATGAGTCTTCTTTTCTTGTACTTTAAAACCAAATTTCCACATCACATTGTACCGACCTGGTACATTTGCTCTGCTGCAACTTAATCTACACAATCATGTGCTAGCTCTATGTGCTTTCTACAAAGCACTATCTGTCTCACTATCTGAGAGTATGTCCTCTACTCTTTCTGCAATTGTTCCTTCTGGAACTGGGACTCTGCACCTACAGCTTCTTTGAGGCTAAGAATCATTGTAGTTGTTGAACTCTAAGAGTAGCTTCTCTACTCTATCATGGTAACAACTTCCTCTGAACCTAAGAGTGGCTCAATAACTGATACTGAAAGTAGCTCTTCTTCTTTCATGGAGGTAACTCTATCTGCTATTGTAGTCATGTCTCCATGGCCCAACTAATGTGTTTCACCAACTACCACTCAATTTTAAATATGGGGATTGCTCCCCCTCCATCTCATACTGTATATGAATCATGGTTGTTCTGGTTGTCTTCATAAATACTGGAACTATTTCTTCGATTACTGGAGTAAGTGTCTCGTCACATTCTTCTCTATAGGAGAATCCTCTGGGCACAAATCAGCCTTGTCCATCTTTTATCTGCAACATGCTTT
The DNA here is from genome assembly GCA_009831015.1 of Picea engelmannii. Taxonomy (NCBI): domain Eukaryota; kingdom Viridiplantae; phylum Streptophyta; class Pinopsida; order Pinales; family Pinaceae; genus Picea; species Picea engelmannii. The sequence continues at coordinate 521,934 of ML787246.1, forward strand.
TGTTAAATCAATCTTGGAAGTCAACATCGACTTTCCTTCTAGTCTCACAGAAAAATCCATATCCCGGTCCTTATGACTGGCTTCATTCTCTGTCATTGAAACAAGGAAATCTTCCCAGGAGATTTCATGTCTCCTAGAGGTCTCTAAAGCTACGATCTAGTCTTCTCAACTCTTAGCATCCGTCTGTGAATCTTGGAAGATGTCTCATTTTCCCATCTGATCCTCTCTGAGATTAGGCTCACTCTGTTCTTGATTTCTTCTAAGTCTGCAAGGACTTCATAGTTTCTACAAGATATACTTAGTGTTAAATACCAAGTCTTAATATGAAAAGTTGAGTCAGACTTCAAGTGAATTATGTTTTCTGTCAAGGTGACTTCATTGTCCTTTGACCAAGTCTACTGTGAGTTATGTTCTAATGTTCGGTCATTTTTGGAGCCTTTTGCTCCTTAAAATCAATCTCCATATGAGATACTATGTATCTCAAAAATAACTTCATCACTTTCTTTGGTACATGAATGATTACGGTCATGTACGTAATTTGCTTCATGTCTCGTCTAGTATGTTGCCTCCTACAACCGTCACTATAGTTTCCTTAGGGAACCTGTGACCTGCCTAGAACAAGAACAACAGACATGAATAATAATAATAATAAATCAATAGTGAGAACAATCGTCACAGTAGCTCCTTTCGAGCTATCACTTGTGACCTGCCTGAAACAAAGATCAAAAATAAGAAATACAATATGAAATGAGAGCAACACTCTTCTAGTGTTGTGATCAAACATTCCTCCCTGGTAACCTGGAATCAAGATAAAAAGTTTCTCCTAGAAAAGATGTTAGTTTTATCTGGTAGATGATTACAATAAGCATTTATCTCAATATGCTCACATGCTACCAAGTATAATACTTTTCAAAGACTTCTACCTCAACTATAGTGTTTACTTGTAATGAGGTAGTTATCAAACTTGTCATGTGCAACTTTGAATCTTATCAACTTAATCAATCAAATCTGAAACCTGGAGTCTTATCCTCAAGAATGAGTGTGTTGTTTTTCTTCCAAGTAAGATGACAAGTGTTTTTTTCAACCTATCCTTTGTACTAAGGCAATATGCTATCTTGATAGAAATCTAAGTTAGAAAATAAACTCTAATCTCATTCTAATACCTTGACTTTAATTTTGACCAAGGGTTAGTATGATGGTCATAACTTCAACATGCAACCTAGATGTTCATAAGGTCAAAACAATGTCATAACAAATAGATGCATATCAAAATGATCAAACCTAGGGTGCGTTATTCCTCTGAATGTGTTGGATTTGAGATCCTTATAGATCTATGATTGTCAAAAGATTTTTTCTCATGCAAGTACCTTTTAGAATAATAATGCATTTTAAACATATGTAAGTACATACTTCTGACAATATCTTGCTAGGGTAAGGTGTACTAGGACAATAAGACAATAGTCCCAACACTTCACAAAAACTTTCACTGCAACTAGTGTTGCAAGCGACATGAAAAAACTGACACTGCAATTGATACTGCAACTGTAGCTATAACTATTACTGCAACTACAACTATAACTGCAACTAATGCTTCAACTGCAACTGCAACTTAGGGTTTTATGAGGAAACCTTAATTTTTCAAACTTCAAATTTTGAAATTCTGATCCAGGGACTAGATGTGCTAGGCTGAGGCGAGTAGGCTAGAGCAGTGTATTTTCAGAAAATCCAAATTTTACTCCTTGAAACTAAGCTTGCGCAAATCTGGACTAGTACTTTTGGCACTGGTTCTGGTTTCCTGGTACTAGTCAAAACAAGGGTTTCACTTTCTGGAGGCTCTGACCACTAAAAAGGTGCATTCAAGTTGCAAATGAGTTTGCTAGGCTAGGGCGCACTTCCCTAGATGGTGATGGTTTTTAGTCAGAAATTCTCTTCCAACAAAAAGCCCTAATTTTTTTGTACAACAAGAGTGATGTTTTGGTTACCCAATGAAAGGTGCTCTATCAATGAAGCTCTGATACCATGTTAAATTTAGAGTTGTTGTTAAGTTCTTTTCAATTTACTAGACAATAATAACATAAGCAAGATCACTGAGAGAAACACAATCATAAGGTACACAACATTTTATCCTAGGAAACCCTCGTGGAGGAGAAAACCCAACAAAAACTCCCTTAATATAGATTGTCAATACAATGTCAAGATAAAAGACAACACCACCAAGAATAACCAAGACTCAACATGCACCTCTCTCTCCTTCTTCTGGCAACTGCAGCTATCTCCAAAACTTGCGCACTAAATGAGTGGCTAAGTGAGTGAGTGAATGAGGTATCATCCTCTCTTATTATTACTAGCTAACAGGCGCTAGGGTTGTCTCTTTTCACCAAGCAGGGCCGACTTCTTCAACTAGTGGTTAAAAGCACTTTAATTAGCCCTAGGGGTCAACTTCTCAATTAACACCATATAAACATGGTTTGACCAATCCACAATAGGGGATTTGGTCATATTTAAGCCTGACATGATCAATCCACAAAAGGGGATTGATCTATATAACAATAACTCAATTATATTTAGAATATTCTTTGTGCACCCCCGCCCCCCTCACACACGTTCCCCCCCTTCACTCCTACTCTCGAACTATGCTCCCTGAATGCTCTCTTTTGGGAGCGTTTTTCGAGAGCACGTTCCCTAAGGGAAAAAAATGCTCCCTACCTTAAAAAGTCTCATAACCATACTTGGAAGCAGAACTTTTGGGTGAATATGATGGTGATCATATTCCTAGAGGAGACATGCCCACCCCATCCACTAGTAGTGTTTTGAATGCATCAATTTTGTCTATATCTTCACAACGTCCATTATCACGTGGAGGCCATTTAGTTGTTGGTTGTGTTCCACAAACACTTTCACCTACTCCTACTCCTCTTCTTCAAAAATCACAGGAGAAGAAACTAGAAGTTTCTCGTGGCAAGAAGAAAACTTAGAGCATAGTACTTGGTACTTGCGACTATATACTATATCTCTTTTTATGATTCCTATTTAGAATTAATCTTTAGAACTTGGTACTTTGTCTTGACTCTTCATTATGGCTTATTCCGTAAACAATGAAGTTATGAACATTATATGACAATTACCTTTGAAGTTTGAAGTTTGAAATTTGAACTATTGATTGAATCTTACAACTTTTTGGTAATGAATATGAAGCTCTAGAGTCTATTTCATTTTGTGATTTGATGTTGTCTATTAGTATGTTACAATCTATTGATGACAAATATTTATGGTTGATGTTATATGTGTACTAAACGGTTGATGCTTTAATGATCATCACTAAGCCATTAGTTAAATGATCGTATATCTATGTTTTCATGTTTTTAGCTATTGATACGACATTCTGCATGTTTTATATATATATATATGCATCAATATATATATATATATATATATATATATATATATATATATGTGTTATATAAAAAAAACACTCCCTCCTGGATATTTTTGAAAATTGCTGCTCCCGCTTCTGCTCCCCACTCCCAACAGCCTTGTTCTGGCAGCTTGTGTAGACCATTGGGCATGAGACCTACCTTGGGAGATTAATATGTACCTTGCTGGCTATGGCTCTGATACCATCTTGACAATGTTTTCACACACTGAAACTATGAGTGTTATATTAACAAATAATTGTACACTTATAAGTACATCTAGCTTCGGCTTAAAATAGACACTATCTTAGCAGACTAACAAACTGTTGAGAGAATATCTCAACCACACAACAAAATAGGAGTCAACTAGTTGGAGAGAATCTCTCATATCCAACTAGATCTAACAACCTCCAAAACTTAGAATGAAACTTCTTACGTAGAAACAAACTCTACATATTTAAACAAACTTTCAAGTGGTTAAACATGGAACACATCAAGAGGCTTGGTCAGCTGAGCATCCAAGGAGAGTTTTCAAATAAGATTAAAGTGAACATCACTACTAAATCATTCAAACAGTGCCCCCTACATTACATTAATGTCAATATGTTACGAGGAAAGCATTGTTGATGTCTGTTTTTGTATAAGCTGTAGTACATTAATTGTCTCTCACTATTTCTTGCAACAGACGAATCTTACTGTGGGTATGAAACATAGTTACATGAACCTGATACGAAGGATGCAAAATTTTGGTAGAGGGGATCCAGTTAAAGGAAAAAACGATTGGGTTGATCTTGTTTTATGTGTAGCTGTCATTGAGTGCCAAATCAAGATAAGTAACATATATAGGAATGATACACATTTAATTTTGACTTATGTATCATATGTTTCTCTTAAGCTGCAACTTTCTCCAGTGTCTTTCAGAACCAACATCACATAAGAGAAATGAAGAATTGTTGATGACTCATTTTTTAATGTACCTGTAGCCTGTAAACTTCAAGACAACCCACTCAAGAAACTCAAATTCATCTGTGGTCTTTCACATGAGCCAATGAGTCATTGAATAACAACCAATACTGCTAGGAGAGCTGTACCTTTTTCACATTAGTTGTAGCTCCACTAAATATATCATGTTTCCAGAATGCACATTGTAACTTGAGGTCAACTTCACAATTCATCAACTCTCAAATGAAGAGCCCTGGATGTTCCAGGTCTAAAATAATGTCATCAAGACCACGCTTATTTACTGAGATCAAATACAAATTCAAACACATTCCTGGTTAACACATCTGAGCAGTCCCGTTCACATAACACATGGATCAGAAACACAGGGGTTGCAATACTAATCCCAATACAGGAGAACAGCAAATACATTCCCTGCAAAAAATGATGGCCTTTTCCATTATGTTTGGAGTAGACATAATCAGCAAAAGCCATGCTGTATATAGCTTTAAAATTAAAATACGCCTGCCTCAACTTGCCCTTGTCTGAAATTAAGGCGTTAGCTCGTTCATACCGCTAAAACTACAGATATTTATGCCACTTTCACTCCACTTGGACGTTTTCCTTCCATGGCATCTTTTTTATGTCGACAATCTGCACAAAGAAAAGGACCTTCCCAAGGCCTAGCAGTGGTTGAGAAAAAAGATCCCGCATGAACAGAGATTCCTTCACTTGGTGTTAGATCCGTCTGACAAACAGCACAGGTGAATAATCCAGATGTCGCAGCCAAAGATGATTCTGACCCCAATCTGCAATTACATATTCAATTACCAATCTGATAATAAAAAAATTCTTATATGGTACCCAAAAAGATCCTGAAATGATACTGGAATTCTTTCAACTACTAACCCAATAAAATGAAGAAACAAAATTTGGCACCTTGTCCATGAGAAACTAAATATAGACAATATGGATGTGACAGGAAAAACTTATTTGGAAATATCAGACACCCTTAGATACGTGGAAGTTGTCAAAACATATTTATGACTGCAAAAATCAAAAGCATCTTAATGTATTTAAATATTTTTGTACCTGACTACACAGAAATGGCAGACACGTAATTTAACAATTGACAAAAAAACTTATAGATTAAACTAGTTTAAAAGAAATGCACTTTGCAGTTCCTGTGAGAATGATGACTTGATATTTTTCCCCATTGAAATGGGTGCATGCATCAGTGTATTCATTATCATTCAACGCATTATGATAATAACAATGAGGAGATGTTCCAACATGTATTGTTCAGAGAGATCCAAAAGCTTTGAAAATTGACCTTAAAATATGACAGGAGGCATACTATAAAAGCTATATGCCATGGAAAGTGTTCCTCACGGGCAAGGGGATGTAGTGAGATATAAAATCAAAGAAATAAGTAATCGCAAAGGAGGACGAACATGAGAAATAATGTAACTTGCAATGTTGGATCCTACTAACGGTTCAGTGATTTGATTAGGCAAGGATACCAAAGCCAAATTTTGCCTAATGTCTATCTAATGCAATTGAATCTTAGATCAAGTTATGAGCTTTGTACTGTTATATGGCATCTGTGTTGCACATTAGGTATTTACTATTACTCAATTTCTTGGCATGTGCATAGCTCAACATCCCTAAAAGTTCTAGTACCATCCTATTCACCACTTCAAATTGTCATCTATCTCTGATAGAAAACAGTCTTTCTATGAATCTTAGAAGTAGGTACCTACTAATGCTCATTCTGGAATCACAATCAAATACAAGTACGATAGATAATCCGTAATGCAACCATGCATTATAAAAGAAGCATTTGGTTGTTTTTGCCTTGGGACCGTCTTCTTGTAAGGAATCAACACTGTCACTTCAATGAAAGAATTGATCGTGTTCTCTTGCTATACTTTGTAACCTACCTAAGAAATTCATGGAAATGGATTCCCATGCACTGCTATCACTAGAAGTAATGAATATAATCCTGGCTTCCCAGTTTTCTTAGATATGCTGCACAATGCATATCCTTGGTTCCACCTTTCTACATCCCTAACCATGTTTGGCTAGTAGAAATATCTTTACAAGTTTGTGATGGTCCTTTTAACCCGGAGGGTGTTGCAACTTTGGATGGGGCATCTCTTTGATCTATATTTCCTACATATAGAAAATGTAGATGATATATATAACTATCCTTCCAAATGAAAATTTCACATGTCATATGCATCAAAATGATCTATGTTGTCAACATATTCCATTAAAGAAATAAAAAAAAATCAACTTACATTGCATAACAGAGTAAAGTTTAGCTTGGTAGTCACAACGAAATGTCTACTACTCTATTCACAATCCCTTTGTTATATTTCATTACTATGTGAAACTGTTGTGAGTAGGGCACCCATTTCAGGTCTCCTACTCTCTACTTTGTTTCGAATTTGGAGATACTATACTGGGTTAAGGACTGAATTAAAATATTAAAGATTGTTTCTTCACAAAGAAGGAAGCACCTCTGCTGCATTTTAAAGCTCTCCCTTGCTTCAAAGCCCTAAAAGTTCATTTTGCAAGTCAAGAGACGAAAGGGTAACAACAAGAGAAGAGTTTGTGAACCACAGCAGCCGTTTTTGTGCTTTTGATGAGAAATTTTTCACTTAGCAGCAAGATTTTCAACTTGGATCAATGGAGGGAGCTCGTTGGGAGTATAAGTCTATTTGTGATTTTTTCCCACCAATTTCTGGGAATTTTTCATTCCAATTCCTTTTACATCCAGCCATCAAAACACGAAGAAAATTCTATTCAAACAAGAAAAACCTATACCAAATACAGAATCAGCCCATTCTTCTTATTCAAGTCCTTATGGTAAAATAGAGCTGGAACAAATGGGAGAAACAAGGAGCAGTATCAGCTGGAAGTGGAGTGAGAAACCATTAGCCCTCCAAAATTTTGTTAAATTTGCAAAGGACCCATACAGACAACAAAAACCCCTCCTTCAATATATGACAAAATAAACCAAAAACAACTTAAAACAGTATGGGTCATTTTAAATGGCTATGTCACATTTGCAGTGATGACTTTACTGGGATATAGCAGGAGTGACACAACACTTTTTGTACATTTCTAGATAGGTAGTTGCTTTGGCTTCAGAAACTAAAAGAACTTCTTCTGGCAAGAATGTCTATTCATAGCATGAACCTAATGTAAAGTTAGGAGTTGAAGTTAAGAATGGGAGCCTAGTTCTAAAAAGTTAAGAATGGGAGCCTAGTTCTAAAAAGAAGGGTGTTGTAGGCACAATCTCATAAATGTATAACATGCAGCTGCAATAGTTTTCGATGCTAAATTCTAATGGTATTTCCTTCCATGTTTCATATTACCATGAATCTAAAAGTTTAAAATCAAAGTTGCCAGAATTGTGTTCACTTCTTATTAAAAATAACACAAATACCCATTTAAAATCAAATTTACCAGAATTCTGTTCACTTATTAAAAATAACACAAATACCCATTTAAAATCAAAGTTGCCAGAATTGTGTTCACTTCTTATTAAAAATAAGACAAATACCCATTATATAGCTTAGTTATTCCAAAACTTAATGAAAGGTAGTATTTTCAATCCATTTGGGGCATTATACTTTTTATAATTGAGTACCCTAGCCCTGTATAGCCAGGGTGCTTCAAGTGCTGAGTCGCTCACAACATACCCCACCCAGGTGCAGGACAACATACCCCATCCTGTGGGAAGATGCACACTCCATCATCGATGGGATTTGGGGTGCATGATACATCTTCAATTACGAGGACATCCCCAGTTCTCTGTTACAGGATCTGCCTATTATGGGGGGAATCGATCCCCCTAATACATATATAATTACTGTTATAGGGGACATCAATCCCCTTTACAGATATAATCCCTGTTACAGGGACATCAATCCCCTGTTACTGATATAATCCCTGTTATGTTGGGCATTGACCCCCATATTACATATATAATCCCTGTTGCAGATATAATCATTGTTATGGGCTATGTCACATGGTTTAGGTTCGGGTTCAGGTTTGGTGACCATGAAACTCATAAAATTCGAAATGTCCTATGAAATTCAGATAAATTTTGGCATTAAGTTTGTCCATATATAAATTTTAAAATTTTGAAAATATTAAAAATATATATCTATATAGATTTTAAAATTCGATTTTTTTCCTTTTTCCATTAAAAAACATATTTAATGATTAAAAATGGCAATTTTTTTCTAAAATCATCTTGAGATTCAAATTCAGCTTAAGAATCGCTTTGAAATTCAGCAAACCCCAACAAATTACAATTTGTTTTTGAGATTCAGCGCATTTCAAATCTCATCAATAAAATTCACCAAACCTTGGGACTTAGGTTATGGGGGGGCATCACCCCCATAACAAGCAGATTCCCTTGTTAAGGACAAGACTGTTATGGTCAGCATCAATCCCCGTGACAGGCAGATTTCGCCACTATAGAGTCTAGACAGATCTGTTATGGTGGGCAATGACCCTACGAGAGATTTGGGACCCGTAACACGATCTGGAATTGGGGACCTGTAGCACCACCTTTCAGTTACCAAGGCTTAATCGCTCTTAATTAAAAACTATAACACCACTTTGTATATAGCTCATACCGACATTATAGTAATAACATGTATTTAATCAAGAGATTCAATTAAACTCAGAGTAAACATAAGATTTACTGCTATAATCAGCAATCAATAGTATTAACATTAAATTGATATACATAGCGGAATACATGATTAAACATCATCTGATACTTATCTTCGAAACAGTGGTAGATTCCACCAACCAAGTGCAAGCCTTCCACGAACCTCCCAGCCTTAGACCGCACTGCTCATCAGCTCAGCAATGGGTCACCCCCGAGCTGAGACTAAGCTCCACCCCAAGGCAAGGAGTCCTAGGCTAGGCTGAGGTTACAGGGAAAACAACACAGAAAACCGGACGGATTCTTCCCAAGATGCCATCTTACGCCCACTACTACCAGACTCTCATTCCCCACATGCCTGTTCCGCCCGGGAGTATACACCTTCACAAGCACAGTCCATCAATGCTAACCTCCCTCTCTGGGTCTCGGCAACAGGCCAGATCAGAAAGTCTCAGAACCCGAAGCTGGTGCTAGACACTCTCTGGAAGAGACCACTTCCCAGCAAACTCTCTCACCTAGAAAGAGTTGCTCACAGGCCTGACAACCTGCCTCTTCCAACATCAGTCACCTCCCTCACCTGGAGAGAGGTCATACACAGGCTCAATCACAACTTGCACTGGACAGCAAGCCACGTGCAATCCATCTTTGCGTGGCCACCACAGTCAACTGGGAATACAGACTCGGGCTTCCCAAACAGGCTCAGCAATGGCGGCAAGGTCTCAAGGTGATGGTTTTCGAGATTGCGTGACAACCAATTCCCGCAGGGATCGACACAGACTCCATGGCTCAGAACGGAGAGGGTGAACCCGGCTTTTTAGAAACGAACACAGGCTTCTCGGCTCTCAGAGACACACGAGGTATTCTTGCAGAGGTTGGGTCGGTCGTACTGTTTAGAACTCCGTACGCGCTCAGGCAGTCAGGTGGAATGGAGGAGAGAGACCCCTCTCACAGCTCATCTCAGTCCTTTTATTTGCATGCACCATGGTTGACACTTGTCACCCTTGGAACTGCATGCGTTCCATCAGCATGCATCCCCTTTGCATGTTTTCCCTTTTCCAGGAACTTAGAATAAAAATAAAACATAAAATGCACATGTTCTTTGGAATAATAATAAAATATTATTCCCAAGGCTTAAGCTCCTAGGCTCAACACTTAGCCCATTTTCCCACCTTCCATCCCCTAATTCCTTGCCCACTCTGTGAAAGCTCAGTCCCCCATCACTCATTCATCGTGGTCGGTCTGCACGCAGCGGTGTCTATATTTATTAATGTGCTGCATACATACAAGTACAAAATCAGGCCCTTGGCCTCCAACCCTTAGGCTCTCTGGCCTAACAATCACATAANTAAAAAATTAAGATAAGGGGGAGAAAGGGTGTAGGATAAGGATTATACAAAACGGCCCTGAAAATTCCATTCTCATCTGAAACTGTCCAAACAAAAGGTCCAAGATTTATTTGAGTAGAAGGTTTTTTCATAAATCCAAGGTTCTGGGTCAATCCAAAGGCCATCAAAACCCCTGGGTCATGGATGAACCATGCCTTGGAACTTTGATCCCGTTGAACTATGACAGGCACCCAAATTTTTGCAGGATTTTAACCTGTTTTATTAGCCGGAAAGGGGGTGATTTCAGATAATGGCACCCAAATTTCTGCAGGATTTTAACCTGTTTTATTAGCCTGAAATGGGTTGATTTCGGATAATCCTTTTCCTAGTCCAGGAAAAGTGGGGTTTGGGGGGGAGGCAGAAATAAATTGATACTTATTTTTTTGCGTATAAGAATTTTGCATTGTTAAGTTCTTAGTTCTATGTTTTCAATTTTAGTTTTTATCGTGTGCCTACACACGCAACCTCTCCCACACATCCACCACACCCACTTTTCAAAACTGGCGCACCCACACACCCTGTCTATTTAGGTAATAGTGAACAAGTTAATGCTTTAGTCACAACCCTTGAATTGTTTTTGAGGGCATAAAAACTGGGCAATCTTTATCGACCAGAGCCTTTTTATTATTTGTTCTATTAATATTTGTTGGAAGAGATTCATGCTAGAGAAAAATAATCTGTGTTTTAATTATGCCGATTGACTAAGGAGTAGTTTTCATTCTTGGTCAATAAAATATTATTTTCCAAAGCTGATTAATAAGGAAATTGCAAGCATCTTTTTGACATATTGGGGAAACCATTCCATAGTGCTAAGACTGTTCAATGCTAAGTAGCCAAGGTGCATGCATGCAGGGCGCACCAGGTTTGAAATCTCGGTGTGTTATAAAATTGAAAATAAAAATAGTAAATATAGAACTAAGAACTTAAAAGTATAAAATCCCTATAAGTGGAGGGTGCATCACATTTAAGTTGTAAAACTAAGAAATTTCAGCTTAGTTTTTAGCCCCCTTCCCCTCTTCTTCAATTTTAATTTGGTTCGCACACCCCAGATTGTGTTACCAAGGTCAAAACGCACTTGTAAGGGGGATCAGCTTCTTATGAGAATGAAGCTCCCCCCTCCAAAACAGGGACTGAAACTATGACAGGGATTTGACACCCCCACAGCAGGGATTATATCTGTAACAAGGGTTTTATGCCCCCCAAAACAGGCATCTCCCTATTATGGGGGTTGACGGCCTCGTAACAGAAAACAGGGGATGCGGGACACCCAGAATCTAGTGCATCATCCAACGCATGGGTGTGGGACAGTTGCACCAGAGTCTGCATCCAGTACATGCACCTTAGGAGCAGGTGCACACACACCTAGCTACACAGACGATTACTCTGTAGTTATTTTCCTCACTAGGGAAAGCACGTGTCTTCTCCATAACCTGCAGGTCTTTTTAATTTTTATAATAATTGTGAATCACTTATACAAAATTGTTGCATAAAATAATATTACAAATTGTACTTGTGGGCTTTGAAATTTCTTTCTTATTCCTTAATCTTGCATGATAAAATCTTAGCAATCAATTTACAAGCTGTTCTCCAACAAGCAGAGTGGATCCTTTAGAATTCTATGGACATATTTGCATGATGTGAGATTTCAAACACATGTGGATAAGTCTCATAGTACTGCAGCGCAGACATACAACTATTTATAATTGTCAGCATTGCAATTTGACCTTCAATGCACAACGACTCTGGAATGCAGCAACTGCACAAGCCGAAGCTTTTATGTACACCTACTCAAATAGATGGACACTTGGAAGCTTGCAAATCATGTGAATCAGCAGGAAATCAATGTTCAAACTTCAAATACTAGAAATTATTCTAAAAGGGAAAGTAGAGTTTTGTGAGAGCAAAAAAACACTGGGTCCTTTATAGTTAGTGTGCATTGGTGATGAAACCAACCCCTTGATAATCAACACTATGGAAAAATGGGAATCACAATAAACTAATCTCCTTATAGCAAGGAAGCCTTCGTTCCCCAATAGCCAAGTACAGAGTGCATTGATGTTGAAGCCAAGCCCCTGATACTCTAAAACACTATGCAAAACAGGAAAAGCAATTAACATCTTGACAATCAGTATCATCATCACAGGTTGGCAAACACAATCCTCTGACCAGCATCATCACCACAGGTTAACAAACACCATACCCTGACCTCCACAAGCCACTTGTTATTTGGGTTTCTCATACTTGATATTTGGGGTTATGGTATAGACATATATAATATGGACTTTATTTGTAGGAGTACCAACATAGATCCATCTTAAACCCGGATCTATCAAGCACCGAGAGGGATCCAATTTCTTAGGGTGCGTGTAATTTTTTTATTGAGAAAACTTTATTTTTATTATTGTTATATATATTTTTTAATTGAGCCAACTTTAATTTTTTTTAATGTAGCGTTATCTGATGTAACATTACACTAACACCTCAACATCTCCCTCATACTGGGATGTAGAGCACCTCGCTACTCTCAGTGCAAAAATAGCAAATATGGTGTAAATTCCACATGAAGGCTAATACTTCTCTACAATGCAATAATTCTGGAGAAATCTGATAAACAGACTACCAACCTTTCAGCAAGCATTGCCGACCCTTCTTCAAAGATTTCTTCAACAATTCCAACTGCAGAGAGCTTGCTGGTCAATTTATTCATTGAATCTCGAGAACTTTTCCTGAATATAAGTGATCTCAGCTTATTTTGCTTCTTAGGAGGCAATGAAATAGGAGCAGAGTGTTCAGGTGGAATAATATCAACTACAATACAAGTGGTGTCATCCTTCAAGCCCCTTGTTCTTAAAGCCTCCTGAAAAGAAAAGAAGCAGATCCAAGTATTTAAATCTCTCAATATTAATACGATAATAGAAATCCATCAACTTTCTTTTTCCTGAGATGAGCATACATCATTGCCTGGACGCCCAGATAACATTTTACCAGAAATGAGAACCTTCGGTTGTAATAAATAAGGCAAATGATGGAAGTATCACAGCAATGTGAAACTATTTACTGCAACTGCAGATCTAAGCAGGCATGCACCTTTACAACTTGTCTTGCAGCAAGTTCAGCTGGCAGTCCTCTGCAGGCCTTTGCAGCTTTTTCAGAGCATAGTGCATCCCATACACCATCAGAAGCAATTATTAGCCTACCTCCAGCATTTGAGAGCTACAATATCAATAGTCTATGTTAGGACACTATACAAAATGAAACACCAATGTATCCTCATTACGCATTAGAAACATCATGTATCTGATACAAGATGTAGAGCCCTAAGGAAGGGCCCAGATATACACACACATCATACAAGGAATATAAAAAAGTGAATAGGCCATCGACATAAAAGGCTGGATGAAGCTTAACCTTAATCTGTTTAACATAAGGTATCGGTACAATGAATTCACCAACATCCATGTCCCCAATTGATCTGGAAAGGCAAAGACCACCAGGCCAGCATCGTAAAGGACCAACCTGAAACAGCACAATACAACGTTTGAGAATATGCATGGCTAAGAAAATTCTACCTGAAATTAAGTCAAGAATACAAGAAATAAGCAGACGACATCTTCGATGTGTCATGTATAGCAAATTCTTCTTTCAGATGGCCGTATATACAATTCAAACAAATGTGTAATTACCTCAGCACCACCAACAATACTGAGTCTTCCCACTTCACCTCCACTTGCTGTAACACGTTCCCTCCTGTATGGAAATCTGAATTTTAGGTGATCTGGATTATATAGATTGCGGATTATCTGTTTCCATCTTCATTTTTCCTGTTGCCCATGCTTACTCTGATGATTTATAAGAATTGCTTCAATGGAATCAGATATACAGAAAAAAGGACTCACTCTTCAGCATTTTCTTCTAGCCTGTGATCAACTGTTAGTAATGAGACCACGCCACCCTGAGAATCCAATATGCATCTGGAATCTCCAACAGAAGCAGCCGTAACAGTCCATCCATCAACCACAACAAATGTAACCGTAGTTCCAGAAGTTTCCTCTGATAAAAGTTAAAACCCAAAAAGTCAAATACTGTCAACTTGATCATGAATGAGCAAAAGATACTCATCTGAACTGTGAAAGAAAGGTACTAAATGCATATTTGCAACTTTATTCATCACAGACATCCGAACTTATCAAATGGTAATAAGTATATTTAAAGTTGACAAGTGCTAAAAATACTAGATTCCGTTAGTAAGCAGAAGGAATTTCACTAAAAAATTTGAAATGTACGGAACTTCTAAAACAAGTATGTAAACAAAATATACCCTTCCTCTGAAATTCCTTGTCAGCTTTAACAAATCCTGCTACTAACGCCCGAGGCAATGCTTGCAGCCACTCTTCTCTGCTAAGACCCAGCGGAATCGCACTCATTACATGACTGAGCAAGTTATCCCTGGAATATATGGCTGCTGCTGCCCCATTGTGTCCATCAAATATCTGCAGACATAATTGCAATTAATGTAAGCCCCTTTGATCGAGTTACTCAAAACTACCTCCCTACATCCTTGCAGACATAATTGCAATTAATGTAAGCCCCTTTGATCAAGTTACTCAAGACTACCACCCTACAACAATTAATCTGTCCTTGGGTATTACTGCATAGGATTATTTGTTTCTTAAATAAATACCAAAATCTCCTTGTCGTCTCTACTCTGAGTAAGAAATTACTAATAGTAGAAATAAATGCCTCTGTCCATGATTAGAAGGAAATAGTTGAATAATATTATGTGTATATCCAAAGCAAAGGATGTTTCTAACAGAGGGGTATCAAAACTTTGGTGCTCTGATTCAGTATTAGGCGAAGCAGATCTAAAAACAAAATACCAAAAATAAATGAACCACGTATTTACCATCTAATGCAACCGATCAATCTAGCGGACTGTTAGTTGCCTTAAGGTCGTGTTTTTCATCTAGAATTTGAGTCGCGAGTTTCTATACTGAATTCCATTCTATATTCTGGGCTATTCTTAATGTCATGAGTTTTTCTCCCAATTAAGTATACTACCATGGCATCATGTGCATACCATAATACCAGGTTCTAGAAGCGTTGTAGGTTTGGAAAGGGTAAGTTTGAAAAAAGTTAGAAAGGTTCAAACCTATGGAACATACAAATTTATACTTAAAACTAGGCATACTCAGAAACTCAAATAAAAACATAAAAATACATAAACATACACAAAAAAAATTATATAATTATGCTTTTAAATCATTTTTATTTTTTTTCTAATGTTTTTAAGGAATAGTTCGGAGGATCTGGTCAAACCTGAGTCAGGTCCGGCCGAACGTGGTAACTATGGTGCAAACCATAAAACAATTACATTTTCAGACATAACAGCCAAATTACAGCAGACTCCTGCAGTAGATCTTGCAGGCCAACCATGACAATCAAACCCTGAACATGGCATAAGAAAGGGGGCCATCTTTTTCTCCTCTGAGAACTTGGTAAACTTACTTATTCTGGACACTGTAATCACTGGCACTATCAAGCAATTTAGAAATTACAATGTGTATTGAATCGTGTCTTCTCTGTCGCAAATTTTGAGAAGACAAGAACTTTAGTCTCATGTGCATCAAGAGAATATGGTGTTACAAATGTTGAAACCAATTGCGTAAAGCAATGCCTCGGCAAAGCTCCGGAAAAATAAAAATTGAGAAAATATACAAAAAACTGGCCAAAAATTACCATGAAGCCCAATAAACAAAATCCAGAAAGATTGGGGAACATGGAAAAACATCGGGAAATTTTGAAAAAAAATACAGTTTCTTACGATTCTTTCAAAATATAAATCGTTGACTAGTAACAGCGGTGGAAAGTACTCACCGCAAAAACAGAAAATGAGGTAGGTGAATTCCCAGGGATTCTCTGACAATCTGTCTTCACAAGGAAATAATCCTCCCCTTTCTTAGGCTGTGCAGCATGACCATATCTAATGCAGGGTTTCTCAAACTTTTCGTGTCTAAGTTCCTGGCCAATCAAAGAAGCCAGAGGAACCAACTGTTGCCGTTTGGCCTCCCCTGAAACAGAACCGTTCCTGTGCTTCATACTTGAAATTTCCAGCGCATTCATGCTCCGAAAGAGTTTCAAAACCTAGAACTCGTTCCTCACAACTACGAATCTCATATCGTCTGCTCCGAAACACAAATCAACACCTGCAGATCTCTTGCCAATATCATTCTTTAAGCAAAATTATATAAAACCATTCTTTAAGCAAAATTATATCTATAGTTCATGATAACACAGAAATTCAACATTTTTTTAACTTACATTCAAAATAATACTCAAGAATCCTTGTTCGGGCTAAAATCCTCAACAGATTGCACCTACCGAAAAATATAGATATCCTACTTCCATTATATTGTCCACAATTTTAAATATTAAAAAGATGCTGAAAACAGTTAAAAAAAAGTAATGCGCTTCATATTATTATAAGCTGTCATTATTATAATCATATTTTGTTTCAATTTTTATTTAAAAAATGCTTGCCAATGTAGATCTCACCAACTCTTCGCGGAATGCTCGTTATGATGGCGCTGTCACGATGCGGAATCCCGCGTTCAATAGCGCGTTCTTCAAGCTTTCCGTCGACTCACGCCAAGTACGAAACCCTACCAAAAATTTGATCAATTTTTCCTTCAATTAAGGCCAAAACTCCGATTAAAAGAAGCGCTGCTTGAACCATGCACCACCGCTGCACATAAAATGTCAAATTCATGCCAAAATCTTTGAAAACCCGCTTCGATTCAATATCCGTAAAAAATATAGAAGAAACTTTTTAATCATTAGGGCATCAAATCTGAGCCTCATCGTATTCTAATGGGCCAGAGTAGTTGACCGTGATTCGAATCTTCGACTTGGGATACAGAGAGCCTGCGCGCAACTCGGGCGTTAGAACTTCACGTCCTTTAAAACCGTATAAAAACACACCCAGCACAGATAAAAGGAATGGAATAACCGCAAAGTGCACGAAAATTTCCACCAACGCACAGACTTATGGCTCGGAAACTTCGGATCCCAGCTTCGAACCTCGGACCTCCTTGGCTTCTCAAAATCAGAATAGCGGATGTTAAAAGTTATTAAATTACGGCAAAATCGAATTTACATAAAAGCTTTTGAGAAATAGTAACAATAATAATAAAACACGAGTAATGATTTATGGCGTGGGATAAGGATACTTATACTTTCCCCCTTTATTCAGCAAAAATTGACTCCAATTCTGGTAGGAATTATTTGTCTCCAATTCTGGTAAGAATTATATCAGAACTCATGAGTTCCATTTTTATGTTGGGAATTTTGTTTTTAAGGGTTTTGGTTGATTTTAATAGATTAAAGTATCACATTTAAAAATAAAAATGAAAAAATGAAACTTTGATTTAAAAAATCAAAAACTATCTTTTGAATGGTAGTAAAATAGAGTGAGAAAGAATGTTATTACATCATCATTTAAATTTGAATTGTATATGTTATTATTTGAGAAAAGTAATTCCAATTTTTATATTTGATATGAAGAGTGAATGGAATGGATTTAGTAGACAATATTAATATTAAAGTAAATAAAGATGTTATCACATCAATTTAAACATTTTATTTCAAAATTAATAATTAAATTGATAAATATATATAGGAAATGTAAATTAATTCGAAAAAAAAAACTCAATAAACTAAGAAATTTCAATCTCATCCCACACTTGCAAATTATTTATTTTCAAAATCTATATAATATATTTGAATCTTAAATATTAATATAATTTTGTGAAAAAAATTGGTAATAAGAAATGATTATAATAATAAGGAATATTGACTTTTTGGAGTATATTATTTATACACCAAACATGAGTAAGATTTATAACTACTTTCAATTGATATAAACAAACCATGTAATAGTCACTAACTCAAGACAAGTCATTTTAGATAATATGGTTTTTTCTAATAATAATAAATTACTTGATATTCACAAATAGCAATTAATAATCATTGTTTTTATTACGTAATATAATTATGCCTAAAGGTGTACACCTATTGATAATGGGTACAATTAATGATCTTTTAATCTTAAATTCTAATCGATAGCTAAGCATTGAAATTGTTCATAACTTCCTTGCATTTATGAAGGCATCATGTTTACTTTTTTACATTTACCTAATCACATTATAAATTTACTGTAAAAATACATAATTGCCACGTTCAAATGATTAAGGAAGATTAAAAGATATGCAAGCCACGTTTATATCATTAAAAAACACTATACACACGTTTTATGTGTGCTTTGTATTGGAGTTGGCTCACTCACTACTCTTGTTCTGAATAAAACCCTTTCAGCGTTCTCCAACCGCTAATCGATTGTGCTAGTATATAAATATGAATTCTTAATTAAAATGTAATAACATATGAAATTGTACCACTGCCAAAGATGAAATTTGAAAAAAAATAAAAAAAATCAATCCCCCTCTAGAGTGGAAAAAAGGAGGAGTGGCATTGAAATTGTTGCGCGCAAGTTGTGAGGGAGTTTATCTATGTGTGTAAAGACCGCTTTTTCCATCTTTCCAATGGGTGGCATCCAGTTTGACGAGAAGAGCATGTGAAGATGGCGTGGAGTGTGACAATGGTCCTTGATTTGAGCATAGTGGAATATCTTTAACGACAAACCATGAGATGTAGGGCCCATATGCATCCCATTGAGGGGGGACATGAACCTAAGCACTCATATGTTTGGCCATGCAAGTTGTGAATGCAGGTGGGATGACGAGTGTGGGGGCACCAACGCAATTACTTTCTCCTTCGTTTCTTTCTTCATCTTTTTGTCGTAACAAGAGAACAGAAGGCCTTTTCTATTTAGGGTGTGAGAGCTTAGTAGATGCTCTTCGTTGTAGATATTTCTAAACCTCTTTCTTCGTTTTTTTCTGTTATGTCCACATCTTATTTTAAGTGTTTGTACAAGTCTACATTGGAAAAGAAAAATATAATCGAGTAGTTTACATGTGCCAACTAAGGGATTTTAATTGTCATCCAAAAATATATTATAGGTGGAACTCCAATGCCTCTTTTCCCTTTTAATTTATTTGTCATCCAAAAATATATTATATGTGGAACTTCAATGCTTCTTCTCCCTTTTAATTTATATACTAGCTTATGTTTAAAATGGGAAATGAAAACGTTTAGAGAGAGTGTGTGTTTTGATAAATTGTATGGATTTGTTTACTACAAAGGTATGGTCTTGATAATGGAGTTGGAAGAGGAGCAAGCACTAGTGGTGGCAAAGAATTGGAGGCAACATGGGTGGAGGAGGATCTAGTGATGGTGGTAGCATTGATGGAGCTTGGGTAGGCAATAATCGTAGTTTTCTAGGACAAGGAACTGTAAGAAGGGTCATTGACGGAGAAGCAGATGTTGGAGGCAACTTTGGTGGTGGTGGAGGTTTTGGTTGTGAAATCATTGGAAAAAGGAAGAAAAGTGAGAGAGGTCAAGACGTGGAAAGTAATGATTTGCTAAATCAATTAGTCCTTGTGAGATCCTCAAACATATATGTTGATTAAGGAGAGGAATGTATGTGTATGTGTGTGTACATGCACATATACATACATACATATGTGTGTACATAATATACATATAATATATATACGTACACACACACACACACACACACACATGTACACATGTATGTATATGTATATGTGTGTGTACACACATATATACATGCATGTGCGTTTATACACATATATACATATACACATCTACATATATACATATATGTGTATAGATATGTGTGTATGTGTATATACACCTATATAGATGTGTGCGCGCACACACACACACACACACGAGAGCATAGAAGAGTAGACCAAAGCAGAGCATTATCATGGAAAAGTTTAGCTTCAAGGAAGCCTTATCGAGTTTGCTCCCTTCTCATATTGATTTTTTGGCCTTCCTCACTATGAATATTTGGAAGGATTTAGGCCCCCCCAAGGAGAGGTTTTTGGAAATATGTCATTCAGATCCATAGATCCGGGTTAATCCTATGAAGATTGTTGGCCCCATCATGTAGTTAAAGAGCTACAAGTTGATTTGTAAATTTATGGGCATGTGGCCTTCGATGAAAACCCTAATTTGTTGGATAAGATCGAATTGGAACCCTAGAGAGGATGTTGAGATGTCTATCATTAGCAATGGTTATTTATTGGTTAATCTCCCTTTCCTCAATTGATAGAGAATGAGTCTCTTTTTTTCCAAGTATAAAATTCTACTTGTTTTATTTTAAAAGGAGGACTTAAGTACAGATTCTTGGCCTGCTACCAAAACTATCTTAGAGATTATAGTAAAAAATCATAAAGTCGTCTAATAGTAGCAGTGGATTAGTCTTGGAACAAGTTCAAACCAAAAGTGGTAGTGGTGATGACTACATGCTAGAATAGTACTCCTCACCTAGATATAGAAAAGTTATAATCTAAAAAGAGATAGGGTTGTTTAACCAAACAATTTCACCTTGACTCCCAAATGGTTAGAAAATATTTATGGAATGATAAGTGGAGAATCCCTCCATTGTGCACTCTACGTGAAGTAAACCTAGGTCCATGGTGACTGCACCTTTTGCTATAAAATTTGATTTTGAATTCAATCCTCTATAGATATGCATGAAATAAATGTAGTGAACACTTGAACTCTTCTCCTTTGCAACTCTAACTCACACTTGATGCATCATACCTAGATTTTATGAGGACCCATGTAACCATCCTATGATGACTTTTGAGTCACCATAGATGTCCAAAATTCTTAGTCCAACATCCCATGCCAAATCAAGGAGAGTGTTGGATGTAATAAGTTTTACTTGATTGTTTGTGGCCTGGCCTATTCCAAGCTTAAAAAACAATTTGTTTCTATTGGCAAGTATAAACTAACCCCCAACCCACTATGACCTAAGTTGTCCTGAGATGCCCCATCAAAATATCCCCTGTGGTCATAATCTGGGTGGAGAATGAGCCTAGGGGATTTTGGGGGATTTGGAGCCTTATGTTTCATTTTGATGGCTTTTAGTTTATAGAAGATCTTATAGAGGTTTGCTTCTTCATTTTGAAAAATGCATTCTACTTTTGATGAATTGTTTATACAGTGATGTGGGGTTGCAATAGTGTTGTCATTGTCCAATGTTGAGGTTGGAGGCTTAAACTATGGGAGACAACCCAAACTTCCTTATTGAAATGGAAATGCACCAAACAATGGGAGATAGATTCTTCATGTTCCTCGTAGAGTGGGCCCCTACTAGGTCCTTGCCATCCTCGCCTTTTCAACATGTCCCAAGTGGGGACAACACCCTTTATGGATAGCCAAGAAAAAATAATAATTTTGGGTTGGGATTTGACTTTCTAGAGTTTGATCCACCATCATTGGTAAGTGTCAAGGGGATATTGAGGGAATTGAGTTTTACAGTAGGTCATGGTTTCTAAATTGCACTAGTTTGTTCCTGAGATATTGGATGCCTAGCTTTGACACCAAGTTAGATGTACTTGAAAAAATCTCAATGTGGGTAAGACTGTATTTCTTTCCATATGAATTTTGGAATGAATACTCATTGAGTTTGAATAGGAATGGGTTGAGGACTTTTCCAAAAGCATCCTAGTTAACGTTGTAAGGTAAACATGCCATATATGCAAGGATATGCATTAATTTGGATCTAAGTAAGCCAATTCCAAAAAGAAACGTTATCTCCTTGGTTAAAAGGAAGTATCCCCAAGATCTTAACTATGAATGCATCCCTTTCAAGTGTAGATATTGTCATGAATATGGATATTTGGAAACTAAATTCCTTAATGCTTAAGAAAAGAAAGTTGGCATGTCAAAGAAAGTGGATGAGGAAGGTTTTTAGAAGGTAATATGAAAGGGGAGCAAGAGACAAGTTGACATGGACCCAATACCTGATGCTAAACCTAAAAAAGTTCAGAAATCGTTGAGTTGATTCTTCCTCAAATCACTTCAATCGTTGGCAAACAAAAAAATGACAAAAGTTTTGGATTAGCCCAATTTAAAGGATGTTGGTATGAAAGAAATAAGCCTAGGCCTAGACTAGGTTAGTTCAATTAGGTTTGAAAGGATCGTCGAATGAGTAGCTATAAAACTAAGGCCCCATCCCTAGTTTCTTTATTCTTGGCTCCTTTCATTCACTTTCATTCAAGGCGAGTGCCCCCCCCCCCCAGGCCAATAAATATTGTTTCTTCTCTCACTAGTATGGTGGGTACTAAATCAAGGTTAAAAGTGAATATGTGGGTCTCGAAACCTTTGAGGAGAAAATCAAGTGCAAAAAAGAGGCACAAAGATATCTAGGAAAATATTTCAAATGAATCTAATAAGAAAATTAGTGATTTTTTAAGGGGGGGCTCTAGGCCTCTGCTAAAATAAGTTTTTTATCAAGGAATGTGTGCCTCACAAGGGTGCTCTTATTAAGAGATACTTTAGAATTTATGATCATTGAAGATCTTATCATGGAATGTTAGAGGCATGGGCCAAGATAAAAAGAAAAGGTCATTGAAAGGAAAAATAGAGGCACAAAATCCAAATTTAATCTTTATTTAGAAACCTAAACTAGAATCTGGCAAATTGGACAAAGCAAGGGATACCATTTGAAAACGTGTTATAGCTTTTTATATAGATCCCGTGAGCAAGAGAGAAGGTCTTGTAATTTGGTTGAACCAAAAATGTTTGGAGGTAAGGCTCATCTCAATAGGTTCATTTGGATTACAATTAAATTTTATGTGAAGGCATGGTAATGCTCTTTCTATGCAACCACTGTGTATGGGTGAAATCTCACCTTCAAAAGCCTCTTTCTTTAAATCATGTCTTAGAGGAAAGGGAAGTTTTGAATGAATTTCTTAGATAATANGGGGGGGGGGGTTGAATATGATTATGGGGGTGTATGAAAAAAGAGGAGGAACAATAGGTCAAGGAAGCCAAATCCGAGTAGATTTCATACGCAAAAAATCCTTAGTGGATGTTGAGCCAAAGAATGGAAAGTTCACTTGGAATAACAGAAGGTTTGAATGATCCTTTATTTGTAACAATGTATGTATTCCTTATTAGTGATTAGTGGGTGGAAAATGGTTTTACAATAAGTTATTTGATTTCCAAAGGTGTTTTATCTTATCACTAGCCAATAGGTATTGACTTAGAAAAAGGGGAGAATTCACATAATATCCCATTTAGCTTTGAATTAATGTGGTCTAGACATTGAGACTTCGAAAATATAATCAAGCCTTGGTTGAAACAAGATCTCCCTTGCATTGGCTAAAAACTGTTTATTCTTCATACAAGTTTGCAAAAGATGTACTACAGGAAAACACCATTTGGTGGAGGTTTTCTTGGAACAACTTCTCTCTTCTCCATTTTTAGCAGCGGCAAGCAGTTGAAGGTTGTAGCAAATGATTTTTCTTCGATGTATTTCTATTGTATAAATGCATCAATGCCCTTCAATTTTAAGAGCATCAATGTGCAACTATACCACAAGCACCAATATAGGCCAAAATATTTTATAAAAAATAATGGTCATTTAAAAAAAAATGTGTTGGCACGCGGTTGTAAGACCCTAGGTTCAAGTTATCCAACCAACAAAACCCTTCAGAAACCGGCCCTTTCGGCATCACCTGCATGCAAGTGAAGTCTCACTTGAGGCATCTATTGTGGTTGCAGGAACCAAGTTTCTGCAATAGTGAGGGGATGGGAGACTATTATCATGTTCATTCTTACTTATTTATTATGTGCACATTATCTTGTGTTTGTTAGTCCTTGGTTACTTAGTAATTGATTTTATACAATACCATTGTGATGTAGACTGCAACATAAACTATTCACCATAATATCCATAACTACTGCACAATGATCATATAGTAACAGATATAATTCTAGTTATGCATAACGATAACATTCATGATCAATCACATAAAAAGACAAGAAAACACAATAATTAATGTGGTTCACCCAACTTTGGGCTACGTCCACAATGATTGGCTTCTTTATTATGTTTTATGTAATCATTCCAGGCTTGTGCACTGCGCTTACAATAGGTATATCATGACATAATTCTCCATTTTTCTTAGCCTCTCTGCAGTGCAAGCCTATCTCTGCAACTCTCCCTAAACCTTCATGCATAGACTCTCTCTCATCCTCAGTCTATTCTCTCAACTACAACAACAATTTCGGTTGCAACCAACCAACCAACCCCTATTCTACCCGACCCATTACATATTTATATATGGAATGTAGGGCTCAAAACCCTACTTGCTTATCCCCAAAACCCAATTACAACTCATTCTAACTCATTACAACTCATGTTGACTCGTTCGGGCGTGTTTTCCTATCTTTAGCTTGCATGCTACTTTTTCATTTCTGAATGTTGTTCTTCCTGCTTTTATGTGTCTTTCTGCTTTCGCATGTCGAACTGTTGTCCTTCCTTTTCTCCCTCTTTATCCTCCTTCTTTATTATCTTGATTTATTCTATTTCTTTATTCTCTTTCTTTTCGCTTATGCCTTTACTATGCACTTTAATCATGATTGTGCCTTTATTGCGCACTCTGCTCCTGCCTTCTCTTGTTTCTTATGTTGTTGCGCATCTCCTCCATACTTAGGATTTTCCTCAAAACTGTATCCAAAATGCCTATCCAACATGCCCCCAACACTCACTTAAGGCTTGTCTCGAGCCACTCAGGCATGTTGTGTCATGCTCCTCCATACCTCCATGAATTTTTGGAGGGTTTCCCTCGTTGCTGCAATTTCTTTTGTTACTTCTACTTCTTTTCCCAAAATTTCCTCTACGACCTGTGTAGTTAGGGTCGTAAGTTTCTCCTCAGTTTCTTTCGTTACTTGGTTTGTCATGCCCTGCAGAGTGGCCAATTCCCATGTTATTCTAAGTGCTTCATTCTACATAGGTTCCAATTTCTACGCAATCTTTTATTGCTCCACCTGCATCAGCTCTACTTCGTTGTATTTGTGTCTATTTGCAAGGATGGTTGTCATTCGTTCGGCAGGCGATAAGGTGTTGATTCTTTCATTGGTTTTCTGGGCCTATTCTTGTGCGCTTCTTATTCTATCTTCGATCTCCTTCAGCTCTGGATTCATCACGAGTTGTGTCTAAATCCACGTACTCTAGTAGCACAACCTCACACACTCCTAATCTAGACTATTAATCTTTGCTACTGAGGTTGTCATTTTCCTTTCTCTTTACTCATGTTCCTTAGGGGGTGTCCTTGGCATGGTTCATGATTCTAGTTCTCCAATCTTGGTATGGAAGCCTTTAATGACTTTGTTGATTCTTGAGACCTTTTCTTCTATTGTGCCCTCTATGACCATTTGTACTTATGGGATCTCCTTATAGAGATTTTGGATGGTCGTTTATATCCGTTGTGCCATTTTCTCGGCCTCATCTTTCTCTTTTAGTGTTTTATCGGCCTTTTCCTTGGCCTCACTCTTCTTCTTTAACATTCTTTCAACTTTTTCTTCAACCTCCCTCTTCTCATGTAGAGTAGTTGTATACTTTTATTTGATTTCTTCCTTCTTGTCTGTCACCTTGATCAATTCTATGCATGCTAACTCTGCACAGAGCCTTATTTCCAGCATAATACCGATGTGCAAGCTCTACAGTACTGTTGTGGGCATCCAGGAAATGACTAAGTTTAGATGACTTAGTGCTCTCACCTGCTCTTGTATTTTTAGCATCGGGAACTCAATTGTATCTGACACGATCTCCAACACCCTACGCCCGTCAGCTAACTTTGACAGGAATGGAGTGGTAGTCCATGTTTCCTCAATCGAGCTCGTTGTCAGTCCTTCACCTGAGCGTCTCTCTAGTGTTATCCTCACCATCTCCAATTGTTGTTGTATCGTCATCAACTAGTCCTACATCTTCTGTTGCAATTCATCTTGTTTCAGTGATGCTTCTTCAATTACCTCCTCTGCGACATCCCACACCTGGTAACCGATTATATCCATGTCATGGGCTTTTAGTGTATAGACAGGCGATACTTTGTGGGCTTTCATCTTTATGTGCACAGCTACAACTAGACCATTCCCCTTGTCTTTTCTTTTGACCCCTTCTCTTAGGACTGTTTGTTGTGCATCTTCTGTTGATGGTCCTGTCTTCAGCGTATTCCCTGCACCATTACATTGCTCATTTCCCTATCCCTCGTCTAATTCTTCCTCTTCATTGTCTTGTTTTTCTTCTTCATCTGAGTTCTCCATTTCTTCAGCTGAGAGTTTCCATTCTGTGTCCCAGTCATTGGTGATCAGGCATACATCGTCCATTGTCAACTTGTAGCTTGTTGGCAACCACTAGTGTGTGTGGTCTCTTTTGGCTTGGATGTACATGTGGTGCATCCCTGCTTTAAAGCGCGCAATATCCTAGCAAGTCTCTACAGTTTGGGCGGTGATGCGCAATGTGTGCGCTACTATGTGTCTGATCGTGTCAAAGTAGACATAGAAGGTGACATTGTTATCTATTTGTCTCCTCATGTTTGTCGTATGCCATAGGTTCACATATCATGCAACCACATTACCTCTCCTTGTTTTTCTAAAAAAACGGCAATCATCAGGATCCTTCCAGCCAACTAGTGCGATCAGGATGAGAATCCAAGCATAATGAAATTCCATGACTTTCTCCTGGGCTTATATGCAATCTATAAAAAACTTACTTACCAGAAATGTGGCCCAATTAATTTGGACCCCCTCTGCGCATTTTTTCGTAGCTGCAATCATTGTGGCCAACACCTCATCCTTGTGACACATCCTCAATAATTTGTAGGCGAAGACCCACGTCGCAAATCAGACAACATCATCACTTATGTTTTCCACATTCAACCTATTCTTCCCTCTGAAGGTGTGGAACTTATCCTTCATAGTTTTCAATAGTGATTTCTCCCCCACCTTGTTTGTGAATAATGTTGTCAGATCCTCTCCTTCTTTTAGCAAGCATGTTATCTGCACAATTAGTTGTGTATCAATTGATACTGGTGGGTCTAGCCACAAAGTTCCTATGTGGATGCGACTCGGTAATATTTTGACACAGACATTTATTTCAAGACTTCGACCAAAATGTGGGATCTCCATCAGATTCAATATTCTTGATTTCTTTAGTCATGTGGCCCAACTCTGTGGTTCAAGCATGATTGCACTTGTCCCTGGTACGGTTTTGGAACACAAATATTTCTCATGTGCCATATCGAGAAACTTTTGTTCACCCATTATGTCATGGTTCACAAACTTCAAAGCAACTATATTTCCTAGCATGTCCCCTTCGACAATTACACCAGGTGGTATTTCTGGCATGACCAATGGATACTTTCTATCTACGAGTACTCTAACCTATGGCGCATTTTCCTTTCATGATGGTATGTAGTCCCTGTGAAATCTCGGCTGCGAGGCCGAAGCTCCGGGTGTTTCCATGAAAATTGGTGCAATTGGTGATCTTTTTGTTTGTTTGTGTGCTACGACTGTTGGTGCCCCAACTTTTAGTGGTGCCATTTTTCTTCGTGTTTGATTTCTTTAATTGCTCTATATCGGTTCAGTTTCGTCTCTGGTCTTCTCTGTATGCTCACAACTCTTATCAAATGAAAATAACCTTTCCCTTTCGGGCCCTTATGTGCTTTTATAACCCTTCAACAACTGTGTAATTACTTTCACGCCCAAAGTAAGTGTCGAATACAGTCAGAGTCTGCAATCAATACTTTCCTTATTGTGGAAGTAATGCCAAATCCTTCATCGGATTCTTCCTTTGATCTATCAGTCTATCCTGATCATCAACGACACCCTCTATTTATGACTACGTGCATCCAATATGTTTCGTCATTACTGCTTTTCAACTGTCATTTTTGTGCTTTAATGCCCTTAATGGTCATGTCACGTGCTTGAATTTTGTGCACACTTAACTAACTTTGCGTTGTTTCTGTTATATGTGTGTGATACTCCCTTTTTTCGATGCAATATTTCTTCTTGTCTACCTTTGTAGTTCTTGTTTTTCCACTTTTTATTTTTTTTCTTCTTTTTCTACTTTTTTTTTCTCCTGTATTTTATCTCCCTACTATAGTACAACTACTATGATACATGTGTTCTTGCACAACTCATATTAATGCGCAAATGGTCGGTTGTCTCTATAGAGTTTCAACCGACTTCCATTCACCACACCTCCCAGGGATTCTACAATTAGTGTTTCCAACTACACAACACCTACCTCTGTCACATGCTTAATCGCATAGGGTCCTAACCAATGCATTCGAAACTTTCCTAGATGTTGCATGAACTTACTATCGTAGAGTAATACTAAGTCTCCCACTTGAAAATTTTTCTGTTTGATGTGTTTATCATGCCATGCCTTCTCTTGCGCCTTCGGAACTTGCCGATGGAACCCTGCGACAAAGCGATCTTCCTCAAGTTGTACCAACTCTGACAATATCTCCTCTACTGCGCTAGAGTCTGAAAGATCAGTAATCGCTGCAACGCACATGATAGGCACAATAGACTCCATTGATATCATTACTTCTTGGTCATAGACCAACCTAAAAGGTGACTTCCCTGTCAAATTTTTGTTTGTAGTCATGTATGCCCATAATACTGCAAGAACCCTTAAGTACCAATCATCTCTTCCTACATTGCAGATATTTGTCAAAGCATTCTCCAAAATTTTGTTAAAATCTTCTACTATCCCATTGGCCCGAGGGTGATACGACGTGCTTCGATGATGATGAATTTGAAATTCCTTAGTCAATGTTGCAATCGTCCTATTGAGGAAATGTGTTCCTTGATCACTGAGTAGAATGTGCGGGCATCCAAACTGTGTGACTACATTCTCAAATAGAAACCGCACAACAATCTTTGTGGTGCAGCCTATGACTAGTGTTACTTCTGCCCATCTGGTCAAATACTCTGTCGCGGTGATTATGTACCTAGCTCTGGATCTTCTTGTTGATGGGTTGCTTGGTCCAACAAAGTCTATTTCCCATTTATCAAACACTTGCAACGTAACATGTGGGTGTAAAGGCATGTTATCCCTCCTGGATGGATTTCCTACCCTTTGGCATACATCGCATGCATGACAATATTCGGTATCATCCTTATGAAGTGTGGGCCACCAAATCCTTGCATATAAAATCTTCTACGCAGTTGCTTTACCTGCGTAGTGTCCTCATACAATCCTTTTGTGCGTTTCTGTGAGTATCATAGGTCTTTCATGCTCTAACACACATTGTCTTAATATTTTATCTGCACCTAACTTATATAAATTCCCTGCAATTAATTGATAGTCTGTTGCTTAACTACCAATTGTTTCTTTTGCGCAACTGTCATGTCTAATGGGACCATTCCTGTACTTAGAAACTGTACAATGTCTGTGAAGTAGTCGTCCACCATTTTTACTGCAAACAATTGTGCATCCGACAAGTTGTCATCTAGACTCCCTACATATTCTCCTGATAGTATGCACAATAAGTGATTTAGTCATGCATTCAACTTCACTGGTTTCAAAAGAACCTCAAAATCTTATTTCTGAAACATTAGTAACCACCTGCATATTCTTCCCCCCAACACTGGCTTGTTCACTAAGTATTTTAGTGCAGAATGGTTTGTATACATCTTAAAAGTGAGACCCCAACAAGTAATGTCTAAACTTCTATAGTGCATATACCATTGTCAATCCTTCTCGTTCTGGGGTAGTATAATTCTTCTATGCTATGGACAACTTCCTACTTGCAAAAGCAATTGGGCAATCTATGTCACCTTCCCTTGGTTGAGATTGTATTGCACCCAACACTATGGACGACACATCCACATGAACATGGAACTCTTTCTTCCAATCCGAGAAGATTAAAATCAGTGCGGTCACTAATTTCTACTTCAATGTATCCAAACCCTTATGATATTCCTCATTCCACTGGAACTTAGATTCCTTCTTCAGCAGCTTCTACATAGGTGTTTTAATCTGCACATAACCCTTAATGAACTTCCTGTAATATCGTGTATGACCCAAGGTTTCTCTCAACTTGTTGGCTAAGGTGGGTGGTTGTAAGTCCAAAATTACTGCAATCTTGGTAGGATCCACTAATAATCCCTGCTTACATACCACATGGCCCAACAAAATGCCAAAAAGTGAGCAGAAAATACATTTCTTCAAATTTAGTGAAATTCAACATTGTCTACATCTATCCAACATTAGCCTGAGTATTTCTATGTGATCCTTCAGTAAATTAAACACGGTTCAATTGTCTAAGTACACTTCAAGGAACTTATGAATAAATTCCTTAAAAGCTGCTAGAACTACTCTTGAGAAAACTGCAGGTGCATTCTTCAGCCCAAAAGGCATCACTGTGTATTGATAACTTCCCCACACTATTACAAAAGTAGTCTTATACTTGTCTTCTTGCAGAATATTTGTATGATGATAGCCTGAAAATCCATCTATGAATGAATATGCCTCATGCCCTCCTACATTCTCTAGTACCTCCTTTGTAAACGGAGTTGGAAATGGATCATGTAGACATGCATCATTTAACTTCCTCAATTCTAAACAAATCCTAATTTCTCACATTTTATTATCATGTACCACCATTGGACTTATCCATTTTGATTCCACCACTGGTTCAAAGACTCCAGCTTCCAACATTTTGTCTATTTCTTCTTTCACCTTCTCTTTGTACTTTGGATTTAACCTGTAGGGTCTCTATCACACTGGCTTAGCATCTGGTTTAAAAAGGATCTTCATCTCGCCTAATTCCCCGAAATATCCCCTTCATCTCTAAGAATGCAGTTGGGAATAGATCTTGATACTCGTGTAATAAATCTGCAATCTTCTCCATAGTTTCATCATTCCAATAATCTCCTATCTGTGCAAACTTTGGATTCTCTGTCGTCCCAATGTTTACTTTCTGCATCTTTAGTGGATGTGCATATGCATCATATTCAAGCTCTGGTCATTCTACTGCGCGTTACCCTTCAATTTTAGTTACTTGTACATTCCTTGGATCTTCCTCATTGTGCTATTCTTTAGCAACATTGTAACCTTCCAGTAATTCATGGAAAATCATAGAATCTCTATGCGCACTGCACACATGTACCACCTCCATCAACTCTTCTTCTGAAACGATCTTGGTTCGCATGACCTATAGGGTTGCATTTAGTAATGGAGATTTGTGTTCAAAATTAAATGTTACCTTCAACCTTTGAATCATCTCGTCTTAGTCTGTTGTTTCTCTACGCATTTCTAGCTCAAGGTACCAATTCTTAGGAATTGTATCCAATGTATGTATAAATCTATGCTTCCATTCCTTCTTCGGGATCGAACTCCATATGTCTCCGCACTACATAATATGACTTGTTGGGTCACTCATCCTTGTATACTTCTATGCAATATTCTCCACCTCAGTACCAAATCTCACTTGCATTAGTCTTCTACACTGCTACCAGTCTTCCATTCCCTCTTTGTGTGCAACCCACCATCTAGTTGGAGTAGATTTCAAGACAACATCTAGTGCCAACAGTCTTTGTTGTCCGGGTACCTACAACTCAAATTCCTTTACAAACGAGCTTATATCAGTTAATACATTATACCTCGGTGGATCACATAACTTTGTTCCAATCTAGCGCAATGATTGATTTATGTGTGCACATCGTCTAGTTGATCCTTCATGCATCCTCTACTGCCAATGTTCCAGACCTTCCTCTGAATTCGACACACACGAGATAATACTTCTCCAACTTAGTGCACCGTCAGTAGTGGGGTTAACATAATCATCCATCCGTGCAGTCATATTATACAAGTTTTCAATTCTATTCCCTCTTGTTGGCTCTATGTACCTCTTTCCTTCTGTTGGATCCAACGATATAGTAACCTTCAATTCTCCTACCTCAAATATCATGTCCCTCCTTTTCAGGTTAATAATTGCCTGATTGTCAAAGGCCCATTCTAACCCTATTAACATTGGATATGGATGACTATCATCCATGATCTCAATGACTTCAAAGTCTGCTACACTACACACTCCATTTTTATTCACAAGTACTCCTATCAAACGCCCAATTGGTACTATCTTGTGCTGGTTTTCCAACCTTAATTGAACAAGAGACCGAATCAACTTTGGTTTTCCCATCAATTCCCAGGTCTTCTTTGGTAACACATTTACATCCCAACCAAAGTCTAATATCACGTTATCCACAACATATTCCCCAATCTGCGCACTTGATCTGAATTCTTTGTTGGTCCTCTTTTTGCGCAGTACCTAATTCACTACCCTTTGTGCGATAGGAATTTCTCTTTCTTGCATGCAATGACATATCATTTCACATAAATCATTCAGCGCAATTTCCTCTCTCATCAATTCTACACAAGTTCTCAAAACTTCTCTTAGAGTACTTACCTTCCCAAGTGGCTTCTCTGGCATAGTATGTTAGGGTCCTAACCCGCACATAGGTAGAACAATATATTTGGATGTAATAAAGGTCAATATTAATAAGGCCTTGCAATAAAATAGA
>ML787246.1:575030-590254 GCA_009831015.1 Picea engelmannii
GGAAGAGGTCTTGAACTGGTAGAAGAAGAAGAAGAAGATGGAGGTGAGGGTGGTGGAGAAGCACCATTCCCTCCATTTCCATTTGGAGTTTTATCACCACTGTCTCCCTTGTGCTTTGAAGGGTTGAAGCCTTCACCTTGCAACCTTGTATTCCTTTCCATCAAGAGTTTCATCATTTCTCTCATTTCCATGATGACCTTTCTGAGATCTTCATCTTCTGTAGGAATATGTTCATGACTCTCTTCATGAGCCATACTTGGTGAATGCCTCCTTGAAACTTGCGGTGATGATATAATCTTCCTTCTTGAAGGATGAGAACTTGGCTCTACAAGTTAAGCTTCTCCTCTTGTGAGTTTCAACCTTGTGAGAATCAAAAAACAAAACACTTGCAAATAATCAAGTCTTCAAAAACCTATGCTCTGATACCAACTTGATCTAAAAATGAAGAAGACTTGTATTCTTGAAAATATTTGCAAGATTTAATTCATGTGTTAAAATGCAAATGGATCAATTTTGCAACACAAATTTTATAGAAATTACTCATTCAAGATGCATATAAACAACAACAATAAACAGTGAACAAAAAACACATAACACAACAAATGATAAAGGAGTTCACCCCTCTCTTGGGATACATCTCCCGGTCTAGCTTCCAATGGATCTTTTGTATTATTTTCTCAAAGTGCTCAAATATGTGCTTTACAATGCTCAAAATGCCAAATAGATGGCTCCAATGGCTTCAGAACGTCCAAAAACCCCTAGCTGGGCTTTTTCGTCACCTCGTTTGGCCAAAAATTGAAGAAGATAGGCTTCCTGGAAGTTCCCCTTCAAACTTGTTGTCTTTGGATCGCCAAAATGCACCCTTGCTGCCTCAACCTAGCCCCCACGCGCTTTTATGTGTTAAAATTCAGCACCAGGCGCAACCGCAAAAATGGTGCAAACTGTAGGACGGTTATGGACACGCCTAGCCTCTAACCGCCAAGGCCCGTGGGCACATGGGCCACCACATGACCGCGCACATTACAAACAAGGGTTAAGTTTTAAACCATATATATATAACCGCGGGTTTAAACGCGTGCACACCACAATGGTCACATAACATGGATATAACCGCCGGGTTTAAACGCACATAACAATGGTCATATGATATATATATATATATATATAACTGTGGGCCGGGACTTAGCCCCGGCCCGGTCCGCGCCCCATTTCACATTATTTCAAACTCAAATAAATTCAAACTCATATATATGTTAAGTAATACATGTGGGCACGCCGGTTGGGCGGCCCTTCCCAAGGCTTTACCCTGCCCGGAAGTCACGGGGTCGAATCCGACCAACAACATAAATTTTAAACCAATATCCAGGTGACACGTGGCGGCCATTGATTGGGCCACGTGTCGCCATCCCATTCGCTACAAACAAGACACTTCATACGCCAACTGTCCACATGACTGCCTGCCATGTGTCGTACGGCCCTACCACGTCAGCATCTGTACAAACTGTATAGTCAGCACAATTTTTTTGCCTATTTGTCATTTTGAACAGAACACGATATCTCTCTCATTTGACGTCCATTTGAACCCAAACGATTTGCATTGAGTTCGTGACGACGAGACCTACACTCCTGTTCGATTTGAAGAAATTCCGAGAACTTTTAATTTTGAGCAACATTTAATCCCCTGGATCAATCCTATACATATCTGAAGTGCGTTCTCTCATCAAATCGAATGCATGACAATCCTTATCTTCATGCCCGACTGAATTACAAAAGTTACATAATAAATTTCTTTGTGTACTCTGGTATTTCTGTATTAATGGACACTTAGTTGGTTGATGTCCCCATTTCATACATATTTCATAGTATCCCCCTCTTGGTAATGGATTTGGTGCTCTAGTCGCAAAATATTGTGCAATTGTTGGGCACTCGTCCTTGTGGTGGCCTTCAATCCTACATTTGGTACACCAGACCTGTTCTCGCTTCTCCTTCCCTTTTGTAAGTTCTACCAATTGAATTGTCAAGGCAACTAACTGTCTCTAGACCCGCGCCATCCCTCCACTGTCTCATACCGGAGATGATTCTAGCTTCATTGCAATTTCCAAAGCTTCAGGCTGTGACATAACTTTTTGTTGAATAAAAAACCCACGAATATGTGGTAGAAGTCCTGCGATAAACCATTCTTGGTGTTGTTGATCAGGGATCTGGAATGTCAATCTACCCATTAGATCCTTAAACCTTTGATCATAGTCCCAAACTGACTCATTTTGTACTTGTTTGATTTACTTCAACTCTGTAATGTACCGTGACTCAGACTTTGGCTTCTTGAACTCTTTCAACAATGCTTGTCTAATTTATGCTAAATTCCTTGCTTGTCATGTAGGTATGGTACTCTGCAATTTCATGTACTAGACTAGTGAATGGCCCCTAAATGTTGTTTCCAACTGCGTAATATTTACAACATCACCTTGGACATTCTTCGCAGCCCAAATTGTTTCACATATGAATAGATGTTGTTCTATGTTCTCCGACAAAACTCCCTGGAAATCTGATAGTCTAAGTGTGTTGTCTAACCCTGCCATGTTGTTTTGTTTCATACCTCCCCTTAGCGATGTTAGTTGACTCTGAATCAACATGTTGATTCCACTGCTTTGGATACTACTATTATTTCATCCTTTACTAACTACAAGTGCTTTTGAAAAATCCTCAAATGTTATCTCTAATCTAGGTGACACACACGAGGTCGTGGAGTTGACACATGATCCAGTCTAAGTAGGACTTACCAGTTCTTCAATTATAAGACTACACTGAGAATTCTCTTCCTCTCCTTCTACATGTGGTATCTCAATGATATGGATTATTGCACAGAGTTCTCTCCCCTCGGGGTCACTGGATGGCTCTCCTTTCTCATCCCCACTGTTCCTCCTCTTATACCTTCTTCCATTGTGCAATATTCCAAACTTGTCTTCCTCTTCTGAGACACCTTCTTCATTTCTCTGCATCCTCAGCCCCTCCCTCCCTTCTTCATTTCTTCCTTCATTATTTCCTACCTTCAAACTATCCTCTTGTCATCCCCCAGTTCCCATATATGTGAAAAGCCCCTTAGAAATCAGACTCCATCGTCATGACACACTTGTCACACAACAACATCTTTATCCATGTAACCAATGAATTCATAAACCTTCCGTGTGGACCTTTGAAGAAATCCCTCTCTGCAATATTATATGATTGGGTACAATCCACTGCAAATTTTGTAATATAACCTCCCAATATATTGTCCAACAATAAATTAACTGCACGAGAAGTATTATTACTTACAGAATTCAATTTCCTTACCAACTCATGAGTATAGTTCCTTGGTGTTGCGGTTCGGTACCTTCCAGTTTTCTCCACTAATATTTCTAACCACTCGATCAAAATAATCAGAAATTCGCCAAAGAAAATTTCATGTAGTTCTGTGTGCACATACCTTTGCATCCATTGCCCGTCGCTCATCCAAGGGTTTGTGTTCTTTTTTTGAGCAAATTCTCGTTCCTTCTCTTCTATCCATTTTGAGATCTCTTTCTTAGTCAGCCTCCAAAACATTCCCTCAACCACAAATTCTGGGTCCTGACAACAGAACCATTTGTTGGCGTGTGGTTGTAAGACCCTAGGTTCAAGTTATCTAACCAACAAAACCCTTTAGACACTGTCCCTTTCGGCATCACCTGCATGCACGTGAAGTCTCACCCGATATATCTATTGGGGCTGCAGGAGCCAAGTTTCTGCAATAGTGAGGGGATGGGAGGTTATTATCATGTTTATTCTTACTTATCTATTATGTGGGCATTATCCTATGTCGGTTTCTCCTTAGTTACTTGGTAATTTATTTTATATAGTACCATCATGATGCAGACTGCAACATAAACTATTCACCATAACATCCATAATCACTGCACAATGATCATATAACAACAGATCTAATTCTAGTTATGCATAAAGATAACATTCATGATCGATCACATAAAAAGATAAGAAAACACAGTAATTAACGTGGTTCACCCAACTTTGGGTTACGTTTACAACAACCGACTTCTTTATTATGTTTTTTGTAATCATTTCAGGCTTGCACACTGCGCTTACAATAGGTATATCATGACATACATCTCCATTCCGCCTAGCCGCTCTGTAATGCAAGCCGCTCTCTGCAACTGTCCCTAAAACTTCAGGCATAGACTCTCTCTCATCCTAAGTCTATTCTCTCAACAACAACAACAACTTCATCTGCAACCAACCAACCAACCAACCCCTATTCTACCCAACCCATTACATATTTATACATGGAATCTAGGGCTCAAAACCCTACTTTCATATCCCCAAAACCCAATTACAATTCATTCTGACTCATTACAACTCATGTTGAATCATTGTTCAGGCGTGTTTTTCCTATCTTTAGCCTGCATGCGCTTTTGCATTCTCGATTTTTGGTCTTCCTACTTTTGCGCGTCTTTCTGCTTTCACATGTTGAACTTTTGCCCTTCCTTTTCGTCTGCTTTAATCTCTTGTTTTATTCTCTTGTTTCATTCTCTTTCTTTCCGCTGCCAAATATTCCTTTACTACGCACTTTAATCCTGAATGTTCCTTTACTATGCACTATGCTCCTTCCTTCTCTTCTTTTTTCTGTTGTTGCACATCTCTTCCATACTTAGGATTTTCCTCAAAACTGTATCCAAAATGCATGTCCAACAAAATCATGTCAGTGCTTTTCATATATCTTCAATGCACCAATGCATATTTAGAAAAACACACCAAGGTGTATATCAGTGCACCCCATACCTCTAAAATCATTGATGTGTATTGATATCAAGCACATTGGATGATTTGTAATGGTAGGCTTATGGCCCATTCGTCTCACCAACATGGATGCTAAAATGTGGAAATAAATTTGTATATCTTTGCTTGCTATTTTGTTATATTAAATGATTGTAAATATAGATTACACTTTGAATAAAAATGCATAAACAATATTGAACTACACAAACATTAGCACACTAATAGCACAAACATACTGTGGAAACCCAATCTTGGGAAAACTAGAAAAATAATGGCTTCTCAACTCTTTTACCAATAAGAGGAAATTACATAATACAATAAAATAGCTACACCGACTCTCAATAAGATATTTTAGAGTGTTCTTACTATTTCTCTGCGATGCATATTTTTTATTGTTTGGTTGTTATATTCTTTGTAATGGAAACTCAGTCAGTTGACTGGCTAGTCAAGAAAGATCAACTGGGTGATTCATTAACTAAACGGTTAAGTCAAGTCGTAGGTCAGAAAATGGTTGACTAGATGGTTGATTGGTAGCCAACTGAAGGTCGTCTGGATGGTCGATTCATAGCCCACTAGTATTCTACTGGTGGTCGAAACCAACGACAAAATCCCGAGAATTACGATATTGCAGCCAATCACCTTCATGGATATGTAAATGTTTTGGGCACCATGAATTAGGGTTTTACATGTAGAAGATGCCTATAAATATGGAATTATGTAATATTTTCTAGCTTCTTGTAACTTGGTAGAGAGTCTGTTGGTCATGAAGAGGAAGCCAAAATGGCTATAAAGTTGTTCTCATAATTAAGCAAGAGAGTAGGATGATGAATTGGCCTTAGGTGTGGACCAAGGTTAGTCATGTAGCTCTTTATTTGGTGAATGAATAATACAACATAAGAGTGAGAGACACTTAAGCATTGTTGGTTTTCCCAATTAAGGGTTTCCAGGGTAAATCTCTATGTGTTGTATGTGATTGCTATGGTTTTACTTTTTGTTTTAATTATGTCTTCTCTCCCATGTTTGATTTAGTTTCCCTACATTTGGTATTAGAGAAAGGTTGAGTAGATCTTGGATTTGTGTAGATCTAAATAAGAGAAGATATTGGCTTCAAGGGTATGCCTTTTTCACCAAGGGTTCGACTCATTCTTGGATTTGTGTTAAACCTAGGTCCAACAGATGTTGTAAGGTAGTGATTTGTGCTTGAAAGAATGACAAGTAGTTCTAGGATTGAGATTGAGAATTTTAATGACCAACATTTTGAGTCATGGAAGATTAAAATGGAAGATCTCGCTGTAGATTGAGAATAGTGGTCGATGTGGATCCTGAAACAATTCTGATGGGTATGTCGAAGGAAGATTGGTAGAAACTTGATAGGAAGGCAAGGAGTAAGATTTGAATTTGTCTTACGGATTCGATATTGTTGAATTTATCAGGTGAAGACATTGCAAATAATATGTGGGATAAATTAGGGAACTTGTACCATTGGAAATCCCTAGTAAACAAGTTGTTTCTTCAGAAGAAATTGTATCTTATGAGGATGAGTGATGATAACTAGGTAATAGAGCAATTGAATGCATTCAATATTGTGATAAGTCAACTATTGTCTGTGGATATTAAAATCACTAAGGGGGAGAAATGTATCAATATGTTGTGTTCTTTTTCAGATTCACGGGATAACTTAGTCATGGCTACTGGGAGTAATTCAACCACATTAATGCTTGAATATGTGGTTGCATATCTGGTGTTAGAAGAAATGAGGCAGAAGAACATGGAAGGATCAACCAAGGACGCCTTGATGGTGAGATTTCGACCAGTCAATAGAGGAAATCGTAAATTCTTTGGTAGAAATTCTAAGTCTAAGGGTATATCTAAATCCCCGGTTAAGTGGATGAGAAAATGTTGGAAGTGTGGTAAAGTTGGGAGTTACAAAAGGGACTACAAGTTGAAAGCAACTGGGAAAAGTTAGGGATCTAACAAGAAGCAATTGACTGAAAGAAATACTTCTCTAAACGAAGGAGGGGACGTGTATTTGGCATCAACCAGTACACAGTCAAATTGTGATGTTGATCAACTCATGTGCATATTTTCATATTACACCCCATAGGGAATGGTTATGTGAATATGAGAAGTATGAAGGAGGAGATCTGTTCTTGGGAGATGATTCGACAACCAAGATTGTTGGAGGAGGTAGAGTTTGACTAATGCTAAAGGATTGGAGGAGGAGAACCCTTCCAGGTGTTCTACATATTCTAGTTTTGGCAATAAATATGATATCTATCAGTAAAATTAGTGATGCAGGTGTGCACATTGTATTTGAGAAGGATTCATGCAAAATGGATAGGGACCAAGCTATGGTATTGATGAGAGGAGCTCGGATTGGAACCCTATACAAGTTGTTGGGGAGTGTTGACTCAACTTGATGAAATAATATAGTTGTTCTTAAGACTGAATCGATTGTTCCTCATCTAATCGACCTGACCATGTTATGGCACCAAAGGATGGGGCATATCAGGGAAAAATATCTTCAAGCTATGCACAACAAAGGTATGGTTGAATATTCCATGATTGTCCTTTAGAAGTCGATTTCTATGGACATTGCATATATGGAAAACATAATTCTGTGAGATTCCTATATGGAGCTACAAGGGAAAAATGGATTTTGGAATTAATATATAGCGATGTGTTTGGGCATGTACCGATTCCATCACTAGGAGGACCTTTGTATTATGTATCCTTCATAGATGATTTCTTCAGGAAGACATGGTTGTACTTCCTAAGAAAGAAATTTAAGGTTTTCATTAAGTTCAAAGAATTTAAATCTCTTGTGGAAAACCAAAAAAATAAGAAGATCAAGGTGTTAAGAACTAACAATGAAGGTGGATTTTGTGGTAAGGAATTTGAGCAGTTATGCAAGCAATGTGACATAACATGCCAAAATACCACTCCATATACCCCTCAATGGAGTGGAGTTGTTGAAAGAATGAATAGGACGTTGATGGAAAATGCAAGGAGCGTGCTTATTGGTGTTGGGTTAGCATAAGAATTCCAGGCAGAGGTAGTTAACACTTCCCATTATTTGGTAAATAGATATTCGTCATCAACATTAGTCAACATGACTCCACACAAGGTAAGGTTTGGTTCTCTCTCAAATCTCAGAGTTTTTAGTTGTGATGCATTTGTGCATGTTCCCAAGGAAAAGAGGAACAAGTTGGACAATAAGGCAATCAAGTGTATTTTCATTAGTTACAATGATGGAATGAAAGGATATAAGTTGTGGGTTTTGGTGATGAGGAAATCAGCTTATAGTCAATATGTGATCTTCAAGGAAGTCGAGAGTACTTACAAAAAATGAAGAGGCCCAATGGAGAAAGAACTAGAGAAATTGGTGTTTGATATGAGGAACGAGGAACATGATTCAGATGAGTCAACCAAATTAGATGAAGAGGTGGAACTACAGACTCTGGTTGTAAGGAGGTTTGGAAGAGTAAGGAAATATGCTAAAAGGTATAGTCCACCTGATTTCTATTTGGAATTTGTGTTATCTTCCATTGATGATGAGCCCAGGTCATTCAGGGAGGCACTCGATTTGACAAAGGCTAGACTCTGGAAGGAGGCCATGGTTGAAGAAATGGAATCTTTGCATAATAATGAGACATGGAATTTGATCGAGCTACCTAATGGAAGGAAACTTGTAGGTATCAAGTGGGTGTTCAAGAAAAAGTTGAACATAACAGGTCAATTCGAGAAGTACAAAGCTCCACTGGTAGCGAAAGGGTATTCCCAAGTCGAGGGAGTTTACTTCGGTGATATTTTCTCTCCTGTTGAAAAATTAGCTTCCATTAGAGTACTAATGTCTCTGGCTATAACATTTGATCTTGAGATAGAGAAAATAGATGTAAAGAGAATGTTCCTACATGGGGACCTGAAAGAAGAAATCTACATGAAACAACCTGAAGAATTTATAGTAAAGGGCAAGAAAGAAATGGTGTGCAATTTGAAGGGATCCCTTTATAGTATAAATCAATCACCAAGGATGTGGTACCAAAAGTTCGACGCATACATCCTCGGATTGGGATTTGTGAGAAGTAAGGTTGATCATTGTGTGTATTCCAAGAAAGAAAGTAGCCATTTCATTTATGTAGTGGAGTATGTCGATGCCATGTTGCTAGTTGGAAACAACATGGATGCTATAAAGGAGGTGAAGATGAAGCTATCCTCCAAGTTTGACATGAAGAATATTAATGCTTCTAACTTTATTTTGGGAATAGACATTAAGAGATACCAGGAAGTTAGAAAACTTTGGTTAAATCAGAGGAAGTATGTTGAAACAATCTTGAAACGTTTCAACATGCAGGAGTGCACACCGATCAAGGTACCTATCCCTATAGGAGTAAGACTAACTATTGAACAATGTCCAAAGACACATGAAGAAATAGAGGACATGGCACATGATGTTCTCTATGCTAGTGTTATTGATAGTCTGATGTATGCAATGGTCTGCACTTGACGAAATATCACCCATACGGTGGGAGTATTGAGTAGGTACATGTCGACACCTAGGAAAGAGCATTGCACTGTTGTTAAGAGAGTGTTCAAGCACTTGTGTGGTACAATAAAGTATGCAATATATTACCAAGGGAAACTTGAAACTAACAAGGAAGTAAATGTACATGGCTTTGCCGACGCCAACTAGGCTAGAGATCTTAATCAAAGAAGGTTGACCAAATGATATGTGTTTAGAATGTTCAGTGGAGCAATCAGTTAGATGAGTAAGAGACATGCAACATTAGCTTTGTCGAAAATAGAAGTTGAATACATGGAAACCACCTATGCAAGTGAAGCAGTTTGGTTGCATAGATCATGTTCAAGGATTGGGTTTGAACAACAAGCTATGAGGATAAATTGTGACAGTTGGAGTGCAATTTTCTTTGCAAAGAACCCAACTTACCATCTTGGGACAAAGCATATTGATGTACAATACCATTTCATGAGAGACATGGTGGAAAGCAAGAAGGTGTTGGTAGAGAAGGTAGATACTTTGAAAAACATTGCAGACTCTTTGACCAAGTCTGTGAGTGCTAAGAAGTTCTCTTGGTGTAGAGAGGTAATGGAGATTGTTGCCCTGGGTCAGTGAACGAAAGTTTAGTTTATCCTATTTCTGCAAACAAGACAACAAGTGGGAGAAGGTTGGGTTTTTATATTTTTTGCAGTGGAAACTCAATCATTGGATTGGCTAGTTGAGGATGATTGACTGGGTGATTCGTCGACTGAATGGTCAATTCAATTCGAAGGTAGGAAAGTGGTCGACTGGATTAGAGATCAATTGTAACAGACTAGAGGTCGACATGTTAGCCAACTGGAGGTTGAAAGGTGATCGATTGGATGGTTGATTCGTAGCTGACTGGTATTCAACTAGTGGTCGAAACTAGCAACAAAACAATGAGAATTGTGAGATCACAACCAATCATCTTCATGGATCTATAACTATTTTGGGCACCACAAATTAGGGTTTTACATGTAGAAGATGCCTATAAATATGGCATTATGTAATATTGTATAACTTCTTGTAACTTGGTAGAGAGTGCATTGGTAATGAAGAGGAAGCCAAAATGGTTGTAGAGTTGTTCTTGTAATTAAGAAAGAGGGTGGGGTGATGAGTTGGTCTTAGGTGTGGACCGAGGTTATTCATGTAACTCTTTATTTGGTGAATGAATAAGACAACATAAGAGCAGGAGTCAATCAAGCATTGTTGGTTTTCTTTGTTAAGGGTTTCCAAGGTAAATTTATGTGTACTATATGTAATTGCCATGGTTTTACTTTCTATTTTAATTGTGTCTACTCTCTCATGTTTGGTTTAGTTTCCATAAATTTACAAGGTCCGACTTGAATCCAATTTACTTCCTCTTGTCTACAAAAGATATTCTTGATTCCAACAACAAAATTCACTCCCTTTGACATAGACAAGGATCTTAGCCTTTTGTATATTCAATCTCTAAACATTCTATCACTATCAAACACCTCTTCTACCTTCATAACCAAATTCATCGTTTCATCGTTCTCATTGTTGCATTCTACAACATTAGGTTATCTTCTTCAACAATGCTCTTGAACATCATCTATAGTGAATTCTTTATCAATTTCCTCATCTGTCCTATTTAATAAAACCCTCAATATGAAGGTCGAGGGATGGGGGGAAAGTTAATAGTTCACTTGGATATTTGTTGTGCTTCACTATGAGATAGACCAACTCCCCTAACCATGGACTAGTAATCTCTAATCCATTTAATATTTGGAGTAGTCATTTCTATCTACTCAACTTTTGCTTACTTAGAAATTC
Source organism: Picea engelmannii (assembly GCA_009831015.1). Lineage (NCBI taxonomy): Eukaryota > Viridiplantae > Streptophyta > Pinopsida > Pinales > Pinaceae > Picea > Picea engelmannii. The sequence goes on from ML787246.1 coordinate 586,177, forward strand.
CCTTGCCACAATCCCCCCCTCCCCCTCCCCCTCTTTGTTTTGCATCCTTCAAGTTTTAAACACCATCATTTTCCTTTCCTTAACTTTGATGGAAATTCACATTCCTTTCCTAATTCATTTTTCTCCCTTGGGAGAAATGAAAAATGTTTTGGCTCCAAGAATGACAATAGACTCCCATTTGTTTTCTGGCTAGTGGACCCAACTATTTTTCCACTTGTTGGGGGACAAAATGGATGAGTCTGACATTGAAATTTGTTGGGCACATGGAGATGGTTGTCATTTTCATGATATGAATAGGATATAAAAAATTTACTGCCGACAGACATCGTATGATCAAGCTCTAAAAAAATTGCATTTATAACCATTTCACATTTTTCGGGGTAAATAGATGAATATGAGGCCAAAATTTGGTGGACACGTGTGGATATGTGCTAACTAATCCTAGTCCAAATTTTATCTTCATTTGACTTCATATGCTTTTGTTATGCTAAAAATATGAAACTTATTTTTTAACTTATCCACTTTTGTAGCAACTAGGGAAGTTATGCAACAACCACATTTTTAATGGAGATTTTATGCACTATATTACAAAATTTGCATCAACTTGTAGCATGGTCACTTTTCTCTTCTACAATAGCCATGAGAATCTTGCATTCGATATAACTATGACAACAAGCTTTCATTTTGCACCATGTCTTCATTCTGCAACATCTTCCCACACATTTTTGGTGACTTCTGCATTTTTAATACAACCCAAGGTTAGGCATGAAAACTGGATTCATTACTCCAAATCAATTTCAGATCGCACATCCCTATTTTAGGTTTTTAAGTCCCATAAAATCTATGGCATCAATTTTCTTCAAGTGTCTCAAATTTGGGCTCCTAATGTCATCAAATCTTCCCATTGCTCGAACTTGATTTTGAATATAATCCAAGTGTTCTCAAGCTTGGGCATAGTACCAACAAGATCTCCCCACCTTCAAACTTGGCTCTAATACCATATGATATATAAATGGTTGGCATATGGTTCATCCATCTCATTAACATAGATACTAAAATGCAGAAATAAATTTGTATATCTCTACTTCATATTTTTCTATATTAAATTACTATAAACATAACTTGCAGATTGAATTAAAATGCATAAACAATACTGAAGTACATAACCATTAACACAACAATAACGTAGATATACCTTAGAAACCCAATTTTGAAAAAAACAAAAAACATAGTGGCTTCTTGACTCTTTTAGCAATAAGATAAAATTAAATGTAGTACAATAAAATAGACTCTCTCAATAAGATATTTTAGAGTGTTTTGCAAGATTTTTACAAGATCCCACTTAAATCTAGTTTGCTTTCTCTTGTCTACAAAATATATACTTGATACCACCAACAAACTTCACGCCCTCTGTTGTGGACAAGGATCTCATCCATTTGTTCTTTGAACATGCTATCACTATTGAACACCTCTTCTATCTTTCGAACTAAAACCATTCTTGCATTATACTCACTATAATGTTTTGTAGCAGTAGGTGATCTTCTTCAGAAGTTCTCATGAGTAGCTTCTATAGTGAATTATTTAATAGTTTCCACCATCCTCTTTAATAAAACCCTTAGTATGAAGGCCAAGCGATTCGTAAACAATGGGCTTATGGCTTGTCTGTTTCATCTACATGGATTATTTGCAGAATTGGATTTAGTTTCTATGTAAGGGCTCAACTCCAAGCATTCTCAAAGGCCCAAAGTCTCTATGTTAGACATATGGATCCATTTAAATATGTAATTTCCTTCAGATTGTGGTCCAAAAACTAAGGGAATATTAAAAACAAAGGATCCAAGATTAAATCCTCAAACCATCCGACCATGAGCCACCTTGATTATGTGGTAGGAAAAGTTTCTTTGGGGAAGGATATTAATAAATAAAGGATTATTTCTAGACTGTGTACTTGGATATGAAGTAGGTTCCACATGCACCATTCATTGTGGATGGTCCAAAAGTGCACATAAAAGATGCAGTAGAAGATGTGAATCTGTAAGTAGTTCTAGAGTCCAGATTTGTTTTCTAGGTTACAAAGCCCGGGAAAACCCCCAAGTACTTCCCCTCATTTTGAGGATGGTACCTAGGGTAAACCCTAGGATCTTCAAGGCACAAGATCAGTTAATAGCAGGGCTTGAATCCATTACAATAATACACTCATTAAGAACTCAACATGTCACTTGCAGGAATTGAACCTGGGTGGAGAGGATAACGATCGTTCCTCCCAACCACCCAAGCTAAACCCAAATGACTTCTAGAGTCCACCTTTTGTTTACTTTGTCATAGAATTCCCTTCTTCCCTCAAACTTGTACTTCTTCGTAATGTGGAGAGCCATAATGAAAACATATTGTGTATAGTAGGTGTGGGGAAAATGCTACACACAATAATGCACCCAACCTCCTCAAATCGATGAGAGAAAATGCTAAGTCAACCCTTCGTCCCCATTCCCAGAGAATTTGTTGATGTCTCTATGTTTTATGAGCTTAGGCATGTAGAACAACATAGGGGGTGGCCGATTTGCACAGTTTAGAGGGATGCCTTGTTGTATAGTACCAAGAAAACTAAATTCCCAAATAAATAAAACTTACATTTGCATGGGGGGAACTGTGGTAAATTTCCAGGTAAATTTTATGATATCTTTTGAATGGAAATACTATTGCTACTCCATGTTTTCCAAAGAAATTCCATTTCCAACGGAAATGTATAAAAGGAAAACAGGATAAAGAGTGAGCCCTTTCCTCCTTGGTCCAATGACAACACGTATGAATGAATAAGCAACCCATGAGCTACAATCCAAAGCAATAATAACTTTAGTGATGTGTCCACCCAACAAGAGAACATTTAGAGTTAACACGACGACTCCATCAACAAGAATAGAAAATGCAACCACAAAACCTTAGATTTATCAATAGTAATGAGCTATGGCTAAGCACAATCCATCCAACAAGACAAGACATTGTAGACTACAATTTGAAACAATAATAAATTTCCCAAACTGGACATGAACACAATGATCACACAACATTGAATCACAGAGACAACAGATTACCCTGGATACCTAATATATTGGAGATTTTATTCAGCTTGCGATAATATTATAGAGGAGTGAGCTATACATAGATTATGTATTGTTACTCACTTCCAACACCAAAACTACAGATGAACATGGCTTATAGATACATTCGCTCAACATGGACATGCTCCTTATCCACCGAACTTCGAGCAGGTTGTCTTCTTTGAGATTCCATTTTTTCCACTGTTCTTCCCCAATTCTCCTTCATTTCCTTATTCACTATAGCCTTCATTGTTTTAATGGGCTTCCTTTGGAAGGCCAACCATCACAAGTGTTTGTTTCCACTTTCAACTTTGCCAAAAAGACAAAAAGAAAAGAAAAGAAAAGAAGGATATGCTTATTATAAAATGTCTTGGATCACCAAGGGATAGGAGGTAAGTAAACAATGCCCTTGGATATTTGTTATGCTTCACTATGAGATAAACCAACTCCCCCAACAATGGACTAGAATCTCCAATCCATTAGTTCTTTGGGGAAATTATCTCTAGCTACTCAATTTCTGCTTACTTAAAGGTGCCCTTTCCACAATATCTCTCCCTATATGTTCTATAATCGTTAGGTTTTAAACACCATCCTTTTCTTTCCTTAGCTCTAATGGTTGTACACATTCCTCTCCCAATTTGTTTATACTCCCTTTATAGAGATGCAAAATGTTTTACCTCCAAGAATGATAAGAGATTCCCATATATTTTCCAACTAGCAAACCCAACTATATTTCCACCTTTATGGGATCAAATAGACGATTTTGACACTAAAATTTGGTGGGTGTTGAAGAAAAGGTATGAATTGCCTTACTCAATCATTTTTGAATCTTGTTTGGCTAGGACAAGATAGTCGGGAATATCACCCTGGGTTTTATAGCCTCAAAAATATTTTCCCAATCCACAAGTATTAATTACAAGGGTTTAGGCTGATTTATTAATGAAAAGAATGTTGCAATATAAACTAAAATTTTATATTAGTTT
>ML787246.1:590354-612771 GCA_009831015.1 Picea engelmannii
CATATTCATTCCCAGATTTTGATAAATAAAATAACATTTTCCAAAACAATTTGCATAACAATTTAAATCTACATAACAATTTGCATACAAGTTAAATTTAAGTAAACACTTCACAATTTTGAGTTTAAATACCTGTCACTGATCCTACTATCTGCAGCAGCTTGAATCTTCGCTTGAACCTTCGCTTGAACACCCCAAAACCAGCCACCCTACCGACCAGTACGCCTGGCCCTAGGACATCTACGGACGTCCTAGCCCTCTGAGCCCAATACCCCTCAGTCCCGGTGTGCACTGTAAATCCCACTGTTCTAACTCAGTCTCAAAGCTCCCAAAAATCTCCTCTCCTGAACTGCATGAATCCCCCTCCCCAAATGAATCCTCCTCCTTCCCTTATGCCTCCTCGACCGCCCTCCAACCTTCACTCCCCACCTAACACCTTATCCATTCATTAAAGCCTTATCTATTCAATTAGTTCTTTATTAATGGTCTTATCCTCTATTTAATATTCCCCTTTAACGTATGGGTTACRTTATCYCTCATGGGATACGTAACYCTATTTAACCTTATTTATATTTTTATTTTATTTTCCCCCATTTTAATACATAATTAATCAATTACTTTAATTAATAATCAATTAATCACTAACCATTAATTTAATAATTAATCATTTAATGTCTCATTTAATAATTACTCATTTATTAACCCCTAATCAAGGATTTAATCATACTTCAGCTAAGTATAATCAAACTAATTAATTAATAACTTATAATCACTTAAGGTTATTTAATAATTAATTATAATTTAGCCAATGTTTAGGTTTATTTATGAGATTATTCATAGTAATAAGAAAAGGGTCATTACACACAAGGGGTCTCACCTACCTAGTTATTATTAATTAAAGACCCTTAACTATTATTATTATTAGTATTTATTTCTCTTAAACTAATTAGTTAAGTCAAACTAACTTAACTAAAGAAAGTAGTTGAACTACTTCAACTTATTTGGAAAGAATAAAAATTGAATGAGAAAAAGAAACAAGAGAAGAATAGAATGAGAAAACAAGACTAAGGTTTGCTCTTTTGTTGAGATAGTTTCAGTTTTCATTCATTCTTGAGTTTATTCATAGCCTAATTCTCTTTTTGACAGCAGGGTCTTATTGTAGACAGCAAGGTTCAAAACAGAACCAAACTCTTCATATGCTTGTTTTAGAGATGTTGATCTATCCTTGATAATTTGTGTATTCTTGTTTGTTTGTGGATTAAGTTTTATAGCTGATAAAATATATTTTGTAGAGTCAAATTGACAGCAGTTTGTGGCAAACTGATCCAGATTATAAATTTCAGTTTTACTTTTTTGTCAGAGTCTTTTTGTATGGTATTCATCGAGAATCTCTAAATCAGACTTTGGTCCATGCCCTCGCAGGGGTTTTGTAAAAAGAAAAACACTTTTGATATCTCATAATGAAATAAATCAGATTGTTATTCTGTCTCATTTGTGTGTATTTATGACTTGGTTACCTTTTGTTTTTTGATCTCCATATTTACTTTCTGTAATCTGTGTATATTTCATAAATTAAGATAAAAAATTATTTTATATTGCAACATTCTTTTCATTAATAAATCAACTTAAACCCTTGTAATTAATACTTGTGGATTGGGAAAATATTTTTGAGGCTATAAAACCAAGGTGATGTTCATGACTATCTTTTCCTAGCCAGACAAGATTCGAAAATGATTGAGTAAGGTAATTCATACATTTTCCTCAACATTTATTTGGTGACCATACTGGGGAGATCTTCCATATCTCTGGTTGATTGTATTCGTGATTATCATTGAATATTTATGCTTTTGTTTTGATTCTTTGACTTTTTTCTTTTCCTCATGACATTACCTGTTACAAGCCAGCCCAATATTGAGCCTGGTCTTAAAGACCAAACCAGCATTGCTTTAACTTTATTCAATACCATCTTAGAAACCGCTAACACTCGAGCTGAGTTTGAACTCTCGTGGGCAGTAATTGAATAAGACATAAGCGTTCGAGAACGCTGGAAGGCCAGACAAAGGCAACCTAGGAATCAACTATAACTTTCTTTTTCCTAAAGTTTTGATCTTCTTTTCATGTCCTTAAACCCTCACATCTCTAGGAGAAGAAGAGGTTTATCTCCTGAAATCACTCTTATCGTTGAAATAGGAAGAAGAAACATTGTTTTGTCAACTCAACAAGGTACTCTAAGGAGAACTTTGTCTGATTCGGCTAGTTCATATTTTTTTCCCTCACCCATCATTTAAAAAATGACATCTGTGGGTGGCTATGGTGGCACTGGAGGTGCTTCTTCATCTCAACCTTCAGCCTCGTCAGTGATTGGTAGCTTGCATAGACATCAAGTCCCTGTCCAATCTACTACCAACCCCACCAAGGTTATAAATAAGTATGGACTTTTTCAATTCGAAGAAGATGCTACTACTACCCCGTGGCATGTATCCTCCCCTTTAAACCTACCACCTGCCACTCGTCCGCTACCAAAATTTAAAGAACATCTCCCTAGGTTTTCAGGAAATAACACAGTCACTATAAACGAACACTTGGTGGCATTCTCTAATGCCTGCCACAATATAGGAGCTAGTCACAATGATACTTGTATGCACATGTGTGTCAACTCTCTCAAAGGGAAAGCAACGATATATTTCTTCGATCTCCCTCCCAAGATTCTTTCCACTTGGGAAGAGTTAGTTTACTGGTTCAAATCTACTTATGGGCAGTCTAAGAGCCCAGCCAGACAATTACGAGAATACAATAACATTGCGTACAAAGACGGTGAGACTATCAAGTCTTTCAACCTACGTTTCACCAAGTTGTATAATCAAATTCTCGAACTTATTCACCCCCAGAACCAAGCCGCTTTTATGCATTACTATAGTGCTCTACCTTCGGTTTATCGTCATAGGCTCGAAGAAAAAGCTATTGACAATCTTGGTTCCACTCTGCATACTTGTCTAGAGTATGAAGAACAACTGGAAAGAATAGGTCTTCCCAAGGGAGATTCAATTAGACAGACATACATGTCTGCCCTCTTACAACTTGTACAAGATATGAATAATCAAATGATAGCATATGAGCGAAAGGGAAATGTCCATTCACTTACTCCTAGGACCTCATCTTCTTCTTCAACATCTTTTAGGAATCCCAATGAAAATAACTTTCAGCCCAAAGCCATCATGCCTTGCAGTTGGTGTAACTTTTGTGAGGAACATCATGAGGAAAGTACTTGTGAGGTAAAGAAGAGTGTCAGAGATAAAATCTTTGGCAAAAGCCCTGAAACTACCATTGTTGTTCTAGATTTCGTAGAACCAGAGGATGTCATGATCATAAACATTGGGAATAAATCATATGCTTCAAAAAGAAAATATAATGCCCCTCGTACTTCTTCTAGCCCAAGCTCATCTTCGCAAGTTGTTGTTGAACAAGCTACTAAGACTCTTGACAGTCAAGGAGCTCCCTCCCCTCTTCCCTCTTCCAAATATAACATTCTCAACCAATTGGCTAATAACAAGGCCGATGCTACTCTTCTGGACATGGTTGTCATCCCTGAGCAATAAAAACATCTAAAAAAATTCATGGAAGGAAAAGCTTCCACCATAGCCAATCTCTTTGAAAAGGTAAAAGAAGAGAATTCTAATGTAAATAAAGTAGGTGTAAATAGTTTTAGACAGCCTGTAAAAAATCCTCCATTTTTCATTTCTGTAAAGATTATGGACAAAATAGCCCATTGTTTCGTAATTGACGACGGTTCGGGCCCAAGCGTAATGTCGAAAATTATTATGGAAGAGCTCGACTTATCTTGTACCAATGAAAATGCCAGAAGCATGCTCTCGTATAATAGTCTACAACAATCGACCATAGGTGAAATCAAAGATGTGACTTTGGTTCTGTGCACACATCCTGAAATAAGGATAACCCTTAATATTCAGGTAATTTACATGCCAGTAAGTAACTATTCAATCATCTTAGGAAGAGACTGGAAAGCCTTGACAGGTGGATATATTTCACTTGACAGGACACTTATTCGTTCCTCAGAATGGAAAGAACATCATATTCCTAAGGGAGGGGAGAATTTCACCGTCTATAGAAATCATTCCACAGCCTAATGTAAATTATGTGGAGGAGGACTTAGGAGTGTACTCCATCTTTGCAGATGAGGATAACACCACCCTGGAACAAATTGACCTGGAGGATGGGATGTGGCATATGCACTTTGATGATTCATGTTCCAACGAAGGTAATGGAGCTAGCATTATCTTGTACTCACCTGTAGGTAAAATTCACAACTTTTTCTATTGGTTAGAATATGCTTGCACAAACAACGTCATCGAATTTGAAGCATTATTGCTAGGCATTGAAAATGCCTATAATTTAGGTTGTGGTCATTTTACAGTTTTTGGGGACTATGAACTTGTTGTAAACCGTGTATGCAAAATATATCTTCCTAGCAACAAGTCAATGAAATGCTACACCCAAGCTGTTTGGAAAACAACAGGTCATATCCGGTTGTGCGTTGATTTTCGCGCATTAAATAGAACGAGTGTAAAATGTCACTTTCCTCTCCCTAATATGGAAATGATTTTGCAACAAGTTGCAGGGTTACAAATGACGTCCTTACTTGATGGTTTTTTTGGTTATAATCAAATCAAGGTAAAAATGACTGATAAATACAAAACCACTTTCACTACACGTTGGGGCACATTTTCTTATGAACACATGCCTTTTGGTTTATCTAATGTATGTGTCACCTTCCAAAGAGCTATGCAGACAGTTTTGGACGATTTGATAAGTAAGATTATTCAGATTTATCTTGATGACCTCATTGTATATTCAAAAAACCGATTAGATCATTTTGGTCATCTTAGAAAAGTTCTCATACGATGCAGAAAGTTCGACATTTCTTTAAATCCTTCTAAGTCTATTTTCGGTGTTACCAAGGGAAAGCTCTTTGGGCATATTGTTTCTGATTCAGGAATAAGCATAGATCCCGAAAGGATCGCTGCTATTCTGAACCTTCCTGCCCCCACTTCCAAAAAGGAGGTTCAAGCCTTTATGGGCATTATCAACTTTGTTTGTAAATTTGTTCCTGATTTCACTGTAATGGTCAAACCAACTCACAATCTTCTCAAGAAAGATCGCTCCTTTTCTTGGACTGAAGACGTTGAGAATGCTTTCGTAAGGATTAAGAAGGCAATCAGTTCCGCACCGGTTTTGGCGAAGTCGGATTTTGAGAAATATTTTATTATATACACTAATTTCACAGAGGAAGCAGTCCTTTCTATTCTTGTACAATGTGATGACCAGAATAATGAAAAACCAGTAGCTTACATGAGTCAAAGCTTATCAGATGATGAATTCAAATATTCTTATATCGAAAAACATGTTTTTTCTCTTGTTAAGGCTGTGGAAAAATTTCACCACTTTATCTTAGGCAAGCACACACTGGTAAAAGTCCCTTTGTCTGTTGTCAAGTTTTTGCTCTCACAGACTTATCTTTCAAGAAAGCTTGCACATTGGCTTGCCAAGATCCAGGAGCATGATTTAACCATCATGACTTCAAAAGCAATTAATGGACGAGACTTAGCCCTTCACTTGGCTCAATATGTTGAAGCAGGTGAAGAAATTGATGAACAAGATAATCCTGTTTCAACACTATTTTACATTGATGATTGAATCCTTCCTATAGCTAAACATCCCTGGTATAAAGACCTGGTGTATTACTTGCAAAATCAGAAATGTCCAAATAGCTTAGATACTCATCAAAGGAGAAGGATCTGTCTTGAATCTTCCAGAAATGTTATTTTATGAGACTTCTTATCCAGGAGATCTGTCGATGGTATATTGCTTTGTTGTGTAAATAATGAGGAAGCACATAAACTGTTACAAGAAACTCATGTATCTTTAGATTCTATTATTCATGTGGATGACCACTTTTCTGCTAAAACTACTGCTTTTAAAATCATCAGAATAGGGTATTACTGGGCTTCAATTTTTCGAAATTCTTATAACTTTTCAAGATCTTGTGACAAGTGCCAAAAATTCGCAGGGAAAGAACATGCGTTTGTCATGCCTTTGCAACCTGTCCTCCCTGATTTTCCTTTTTCAAAATGGGGTCTGGACTTTATCGGTCATATTAATCCTCCATCTTCAACAGGGCAAGTTTTTATCTTGACAGCCACAAATTATTTTACGAAATGGACTGAAGTTGTCCCACTTAAACATTCGCAGGATGAGCAGGTTATTTCTTTCCTCAAAACTAATATTTTCTCCAGATTTGGCATTCCTTTAGAAATTTTTACAGATAACGGCCTCGTTTTTATTTCTGCTAAGCTAACTCAGTTTCTAGCTAAGCTGGGAGTTAAACATTTTACCTCATCACCTTATTACCCTCAAGGAAATGGGCAAGCCTAGTCTACTAACAAAAATCTGGTTAGAATTATCAAGAGGCTCATTGAAGATAAGCCTCGTCAATGGCACACCCTCCTCACTTATGCCCTTTGGGCAGAGCTCACTACTACCAAGGTAAGAACATGTTGCACTCCCTTTCAGCTTGTTTATGGACAAGAAGTTATCTTGCCTACCGAGTTGGAACTTTCTTCTCTACGGAGGATGCTACAGATTGAAGAATTAAATTCTTCTAATATCCCTCAAAGGATAAACACACTGTTGGCTTTAGAGGAATTACAACGGATGTTTGCCTTGGAGAACATAAAAAGAAGAGAACAAACTGTAAATAAATATTTCAATAAAAGCGCAAAAGTTGTCATATTTAAAGTAAATGAGAAAGTCTTGCTTTGGGATTCAACTCATGCTGATAGAGGAAGGTATTCAAAGTTTCAGAAATTATGGTCGGGTCCTTTTAAAATCGCTTTTGTCATGGGCGCAAATTATTATCTTCTAAAGGACTTGGAAGAGCGATTATTTTCCTATAGCACCAATGGTTCCCACTCGAAACACTATGTGGAACCAGTTTGAAAGTTAAAACATTGCAGGAAAATTACTTATGTATTATAATTTTTGTTTCAGTGCTTTAATTTTGCTTTGTTGTTTTTATTTTTCTGTTGTTTTATTTCTGTTGTTTTTATTTTATTTATTTATTTTATTTTCAGAAATAAATTCTGGATCAGTTATGCCACATCGATGCTATTATGCAAGTATTGTTAATCAATAAAAATCAGGTTACATAGCTGTCATGATGTCCCCCTTGAAGACATCACTAAAATTGTTCTCTGCTTCCAATACCGATGTTAGATAGCCAATTAGATTTCCATCCCTACTTTTTGTCTTCCTTTTCTTTCCTCCACCCTGAATTTCAAAAAGAGTGCACCGGAAAATTTTCTCCTTTAAAGAAATAAACATTTTCATTATGACCAATCAAATGTTATGCATACATGAATAAACCCCTCATATGTAACACTTTCCATGAGTTATTCCGAAAGTCTCAAATCATTTTTTCCCTTAAATCGCCTCACTTCCCCCTGTTGCATAAAAATTATGGTAAATATCTTCTTTGATCTACGATTCACCTGGTATGCAAAACCAAACATTCTAAGTTCTTAATCTGTTGGAAACAAATTTCCTTGTGGAGTCGCCAGTTTGTTGACGCTTAAAAGCGCAACGATGACTACTATGCTCGCAAATGATTGCCAAGATTTATTATATATTTATATTAATAATAAACTAGTAGGTGGGACCCCCTTGTAGACTTGTGGCACTATGGTAGATATGTTGCGCTTATATTTTATTTGCTTATGAAATGGTACCCGCACAGTCTTCTACAGTTGATTGTTTCAAACCATGGTTTAAATGTTATGGTGACATGTGATGGTTGGTTGATTAATGCATGGAACTAGATGGATTTTATGACCTTTCACAGAATATGTTAAGGTTGCTCTGTGGATGAAAGAATTATTATCAGTTTTGGTTTGACATTGCATTAAACATGGCATTAAACATGGCATTAATTGGTTTAAATGGTCTTGATAAAAGATAATAATGGAGCTCTTTTGAATAAAAGAACTATACACAAGCTCTAATGCTATGTATTATTGTGACAAAAGAGGGGTGCACTAAACCCTTGCTACTATAGTTATGCGCCTTGTTGAATGTTATATGTGGATGCACGTTGGGTTATGTTTCTAGCACATTATTATTTTAAAGAGTTTGACATTACCAAGGGTGGCGCACTATGCAAATGTGATATGGCAATGTATGTGGTTGATTAATTGCTTAGTGCTATGGTGAATTGGCTTGGCTCGTACTTTGAATTGAATGAGGTTGGAAGGGAGAAGTGATGTGCATTTATTGCACGTCACTCAAACTCCCCTCGAGCCCATCACCCTAGTCATTTTTGCATTTTAGTTTTGACTTTGGTAGTTGTTGTTGGTCCACATCGTTCAGTCGTGAAGGAGGTATACAGTCTAGTTTTCTTCCTCGTGCAGGCTTTTCCAGGTATGGGTTTCTTACTCTTCCATCCATGATGGTTATTCTGCCTTTTGAATCAACTTTTGGCTCAAGATTGCTTGTGGTCTGTGTTTTTCTTAAGTTGTTATGAGATATTTGAATTGTGTATTGGCGCTGGTGTCTGTGGTTTCTTATGGTGATTATTTTGGATTGTTGGCACTTTTAAAAAAATAAATGGTTATGCTCTCCTTGCTATGCGTAATCTTTGCATGGGTTTATTGGATTAAATGGTAGTGAAGCCTGCTAGGCCATGATTTGGGTTTTTGGGTCTGGCATTGAGTATTTTGATTTGACAAAGCTCTGAGATTTGCATGTATCCTACTTATGGATTGTTATAACATGTCTTTGTGTTTAAGATTTCCCACTCCATGCTCATTTTTGTGGCTAGTGTACACACTTTATTTCGACCCTGTGAGTTGCAATGTGAACTGTTGAAAGATTAAAGTGTTTTTTTTGCCTTATCTTGGCAAAACACCGAACTGTTAGTTGATTGCTTATGACCTCACCGTTGCCTGGAAATCATGCATAGTCTGAACTTAACGCCACCCAGAATTTAATGGAGGCATCATACATGTTTTTGGTCGGGCACGGGTTTGTACTTGAACGCTCATTTTACAGTGTTGGTTAAGGGATTTAGCTTCAATGGTTTTCTTGTTGGAAGTGGCTAATTGTTGTTTTGGTAACCCTCACAGTAGAGAGTATTGTTACATGTTATATCTATATGGTAATTTGTGAAAGGGCATGAACTGTCTGCGCTTTCATATACCTAATCCTCTGGTCGAACCACCTGTTCATACCTTCCACTTGTTGTTTTGAAACCCTAAAAATGATATTGATATCATTTTACTCCAGTGAATGGTTGATGGAGCAATGCACGTGCTTGGTTGCTTGGGCACAATTTTGGTTGCGTTCATTGTTTGACAATTCTGGAAGAATTCTGTACCTAATTGTTTATGCGAAGCCTGGGCTCGAAGTATTGCATGTTATTTGGTTCGAATGTTATGTTGACTATATTTAAAAGACACCTGTGTGAGAATTGATTGGGGCTCGATGAAGAGTTATAACGCCCAATTTGATTGCGTTGAACAATGTTTAAATAATGGACATAAGTGGTGGTAAATACTGTGCATGTTCTTATTGGATTTAAAGAATAAGTATTGGATATAAATGGTTGTATGCACTGTGCATATTCTTGTTCATTTAAAAAGGATTTAGCATTGGAGTTATCAATGGTTGTGGCTAAAAGGGTTATTGTGGTTTATTATATCAATTGCAATGTTGTTTGTTATGACTGTTATATAAAGTTTATATGGATACGAAGGTTGTTGTAATTACATATTTCTGGCCATATAGATTATTGTTTGGAAGTCAACAAGAAATTTGTAAAGGAAGTAACAGTTTAAATTGTGGTTTTGAAAAGTGAATATTGTTAAACCTTGAAGGTGTGAACAAAGATATGTTTGTGTGCATGTTTTGATTTATTTTCATTTGGAAAGTATCCATATTATTTATGTTCCATGTACCACTTTTTCGCTCATTACATTTCCCTCATAATCCCAATTTCATTTATGACATCCCTGTTCTGTGAAATAAATTAAAAAGAAAGTCTATGCAAAAGAGACAAAGAGATAATACAACAATGATTGGTGACTGATATTTTGGTATTTTATTACACAGTTAAATTGTTTAATTAATTGTTGAACAATATTCATGTATTAATCCCCTATCATTATACCACTTTTCGCTAATTACACTCCCTCCATATGTCCCATGAACCCTATCACCCCTTGTTCACTTGGCGATTGTTAAATGGTTTGTTATGGATGGATTTGCATGTATCTCGTGTCAATTCCTAAGCCAAATTTTGATTCATGCAAGAAGAATGCCATGTATGTTTATTAAGGGCTTAGTTACTGACGAACTGCTGCTATAGGATGAGTTTCTTCAGTAGGGGAAACCATGGCATAAATAACAAGGGCAGGGGAAATTGGAACAGGGAGCCTAGAAGTCTTAGATTTTCCATTTATTTTGATGTTGATCCCCAAGAATTGAACTAGTTGTTCCAAGTTAGGTTCTTTAACTGGATTGGTCATGGAATAGTACACCCTCAACCAGAGAGACCCCCCTTCGAGCCTCAGAACATCCCTAGCTTTTCGTTCCTCCTCATGTGTCCTTGCAACCAGAAGTCACTGGAAATGATGGATGGCAAGAGATTTTCAATCTGGTTGTCTCTCACCATCGTGGTTGTTCCAATATGGCATTGCCTCTCCCACCACCTGTCAATCCTAATGTCCAGATTGTCTGTGTTGATTCACCTGTTCAATCCTCACATGCTAGTAAAAGACTAAAAGTTGATGTTCCTCGTGTGCAAGATAAAGGCAAAGCAGTTGCCTCCCCTTTTTCTCCATTAGATGATTCCTCAAAATCTGTGTCTTCCTGCATGCATTTGAAAGATGATTGTTCCTATGTTATCAACAAAATACAACCTCAAGGTTCAAATCAACCACGAGCTACTTCTGGGAAGTCAAAGGGGGACAACAGTGATAAAAGAAAAATTGCCTCTCAGAGCGGCAAGTATGGCTTTTAGTTTATGTATTTTTATGATTTGGGATGATAAAGACAATGTTAATAGTTTTCATAAAGTTTGGATAACAAGCTCTGTTTTGGATAATGTGGATTATGTGGATTATGTGGATATTTATATATTTTTGGATATGATTTAAATTATTTTTGATATTTAAATATTCATTTTGGGAGGTATCTAAGGGAGTTATAAGGGTGGCATGTGTTAAAATGATTATCAACTTGTGTTATATTTTATGATTTGAAAAGAAGAAAAGACGGGAGTCATAAGGGGTCCCACCTACCTAGTTATTATTAATTAAAGACCCTTGACTCTTATTATTATTATTTATTTCTCCTAAACTAATTAGTTAAGTCAAACTAACTTAACTAAAGAAAGTAGTTGAACTACTTCAGCTTATTTGGAAAGAATAAAAACCGAATGAGAAGAAGAAACAAGAAGATAATAGAAGGAGAAAACAAGACTAAGGTTTGCTCTTTTGTTAAGATAGTTTCAGTTTTCATTCATTCTTGAGTTTATTCAGAGCCTAATTCTTTTTTTGACAACATGGTCTTATTGTAGACATCAAGGTTCAAAATTGAACCAAACTCTTCATATGCTTGTTTTAGAGGTGTTGATCCATCATTGGCAGTCTGTGTATTCTTGTATGTTTGTGGATTAAGTTTCATAGCTGATAAATGATATTTTGCAGATTCAAATTAGCAGCAGTTTGTGGCAAGCTGATCCGGATTATAAATTTCAGTTTTACTTTCTTGTCAGAGTCTTTTTGTATGGTGTTCATCATGGATCTCTAAATCAGACTTTGGTCCATGCCCTCGCAGGGGTTTTGTAAAAAGAAAAACACTTTTGATATCTCAAGATGAAATAAATCAGATTGTTATTTAGTCTCATTTGTGTGTATTTATGACTTGGTTACCTTTTGTTATTTGATCTCCATATTTACTTTCTGTTATCTGTGTATATTTCATAAACTAATATAAAATTTTAGTTTATATTGCAACATTCTTTTCATTAATAAATCAGCCTAAACCCTTGTAATTAATACTTGTGGATTGGGAAAATATTTTTGAGGCTATAAAACCCAGGGTGATATTCCCGACTATCTTGTCCTAGCCAAACAAGATTCAAAAATGATTGAGTAAGGCAATTCATACCTTTTCTTCAACACCCACCAAATTTTAGTGTCAAAATCGTCTATTTGATCCCATAAAGGTGGAAATATAGTTGGGTTTGCTAGTTGGAAAATATATGGGAATCTCTTATCATTCTTGGAGGTAAAACATTTTGCATCTCTATAAAGGGAGTATAAACAAATTGGGAGAGGAATGTGTACAACCATTAGAGCTAAGGAAAGAAAAGGATGGTGTTTAAAACCTAACGATTATAGAACATATAGGGAGAGATATTGTGGAAAGGGCACCTTTAAGTAAGCAGAAATTGAGTAGCTAGAGATAATTTCCCCAAAGAACTAATGGATTGGAGATTCTAGTCCATTGTTGGGGGAGTTGGTTTATCTCATAGTGAAGCATAACAAATATCCAAGGGCATTGTTTACTTACCTCCTATCCCTTGGTGATCCAAGACATTTTATAATAAGCATATCCTTCTTTTCTTTTCTTTTCTTTTTGTCTTTTTGGCAAAGTTGAAAGTGGAAACAAACACTTGTGATGGTTGGCCTTCCAAAGGAAGCCCATTAAAACAATGAAGGCTATAGTGAATAAGGAAATGAAGGAGAATTGGGGAAGAACAGTGGAAAAAATGGAATCTCAAAGAAGACAACCTGCTCGAAGTTCGGTGGATAAGGAGCATGTCCATGTTGAGCGAATGTATCTATAAGCCATGTTCATCTGTAGTTTTGGTGTTGGAAGTGAGTAACAATACATAATCTATGTATAGCTCACTCCTCTATAATATTATCGCAAGCTGAATAAAATCTCCAATATATTAGGTATCCAGGGTAATCTGTTGTCTCTGTGATTCAATGTTGTGTGATCATTGTGTTCATGTCCAGTTTGGGAAATTTATTATTGTTTCAAATTGTAGTCTACAATGTCTTGTCTTGTTGGATGGATTGTGCTTAGCCATAGCTCATTACTATTGATAAATCTAAGGTTTTGTGGTTGCATTTTCTATTCTTGTTGATGGAGTCGTCGTGTTAACTCTAAATGTTCTCTTGTTGGGTGGACACATCACTAAAGTTATTATTGCTTTGGATTGTAGCTCATGGGTTGCTTATTCATTCATACGTGTTGTCATTGGACCAAGGAGGAAAGGGCTCACTCTTTATCCTGTTTTCCTTTTATACATTTCCGTTGGAAATGGAATTTCTTTGGAAAACATGGAGTAGCAATAGTATTTCCATTCAAAAGATATCATAAAATTTACCTGGAAATTTACCACAGTTCCCCCCATGCAAATGTAAGTTTTATTTATTTGGGAATTTAGTTTTCTTGGTACTATACAACAAGGCATCCCTCTAAACTGTGCAAATCGGCCACCCCCTATGTTGTTCTACATGCCTAAGCTCATAAAACATAGAGACATCAACAAATTCTCTGGGAATGGGGACGAAGGGTTGACTTAGCATTTTCTCTCATCGATTTGAGGAGGTTGGGTGCATTATTGTGTGTAGCATTTTCCCCACACCTACTATACACAATATGTTTTCATTATGGCTCTCCACATTACGAAGAAGTACAAGTTTGAGGGAAGAAGGGAATTCTATGACAAAGTAAACAAAAGGTGGACTCTAGAAGTCATTTGGGTTTAGCTTGGGTGGTTGGGAGGAACGATCGTTATCCTCTCCACCCAGGTTCAATTCCTGCAAGTGACATGTTGAGTTCTTAATGAGTGTATTATTGTAATGGATTCAAGCCCTGCTATTAACTGATCTTGTGCCTTGAAGATCCTAGGGTTTACCCTAGGTACCATCCTCAAAATGAGGGGAAGTACTTGGGGGTTTTCCCGGGCTTTGTAACCTAGAAAACAAATCTGGACTCTAGAACTACTTACAGATTCACATCTTCTACTGCATCTTTTATGTGCACTTTTGGACCATCCACAATGAATGGTGCATGTGGAACCTACTTCATATCCAAGTACACAGTCTAGAAATAATCCTTTATTTATTAATATCCTTCCCCAAAGAAACTTTTCCTACCACATAATCAAGGTGGCTCATGGTCGGATGGTTTGAGGATTTAATCTTGGATCCTTTGTTTTTAATATTCCCTTAGTTTTTGGACCACAATCTGAAGGAAATTACATATTTAAATGGATCCATATGTCTAACATAGAGACTTTGGGCCTTTGAGAATGCTTGGAGTTGAGCCCTTACATAGAAACTAAATCCAATTCTGCAAATAATCCATGTAGATGAAACAGACAAGCCATAAGCCCATTGTTTACGAATCGCTTGGCCTTCATACTAAGGGTTTTATTAAAGAGGATGGTGGAAACTATTAAATAATTCACTATAGAAGCTACTCATGAGAACTTCTGAAGAAGATCACCTACTGCTACAAAACATTATAGTGAGTATAATGCAAGAATGGTTTTAGTTCGAAAGATAGAAGAGGTGTTCAATAGTGATAGCATGTTCAAAGAACAAATGGATGAGATCCTTGTCCACAACAGAGGGCGTGAAGTTTGTTGGTGGTATCAAGTATATATTTTGTAGACAAGAGAAAGCAAACTAGATTTAAGTGGGATCTTGTAAAAATCTTGCAAAACACTCTAAAATATCTTATTGAGAGAGTCTATTTTATTGTACTACATTTAATTTTATCTTATTGCTAAAAGAGTCAAGAAGCCACTATGTTTTTTGTTTTTTTCAAAATTGGGTTTCTAAGGTATATCTACGTTATTGTTGTGTTAATGGTTATGTACTTCAGTATTGTTTATGCATTTTAATTCAATCTGCAAGTTATGTTTATAGTAATTTAATATAGAAAAATATGAAGTAGAGATATACAAATTTATTTCTGCATTTTAGTATCTATGTTAATGAGATGGATGAACCATATGCCAACCATTTATATATCATATGGTATTAGAGCCAAGTTTGAAGGTGGGGAGATCTTGTTGGTACTATGCCCAAGCTTGAGAACACTTGGATTATATTCAAAATCAAGTTCGAGCAATGGGAAGATTTGATGACATTAGGAGCCCAAATTTGAGACACTTGAAGAAAATTGATGCCATAGATTTTATGGGACTTAAAAACCTAAAATAGGGATGTGCGATCTGAAATTGATTTGGAGTAATGAATCCAGTTTTCATGCCTAACCTTGGGTTGTATTAAAAATGCAGAAGTCACCAAAAATGTGTGGGAAGATGTTGCAGAATGAAGACATGGTGCAAAATGAAAGCTTGTTGTCATAGTTATATCGAATGCAAGATTCTCATGGCTATTGTAGAAGAGAAAAGTGACCATGCTACAAGTTGATGCAAATTTTGTAATATAGTGCATAAAATCTCCATTAAAAATGTGGTTGTTGCATAACTTCCCTAGTTGCTACAAAAGTGGATAAGTTAAAAAATAAGTTTCATATTTTTAGCATAACAAAAGCATATGAAGTCAAATGAAGATAAAATTTGGACTAGGATTAGTTAGCACATATCCACACGTGTCCACCAAATTTTGGCCTCATATTCATCTATTTACCCCGAAAAATGTGAAATGGTTATAAATGCAATTTTTTTAGAGCTTGATCATACGATGTCTGTCGGCAGTAAATTTTTTATATCCTATTCATATCATGAAAATGACAACCATCTCCATGTGCCCAACAAATTTCAATGTCAGACTCATCCATTTTGTCCCCCAACAAGTGGAAAAATAGTTGGGTCCACTAGCCAGAAAACAAATGGGAGTCTATTGTCATTCTTGGAGCCAAAACATTTTTCATTTCTCCCAAGGGAGAAAAATGAATTAGGAAAGGAATGTGAATTTCCATCAAAGTTAAGGAAAGGAAAATGATGGTGTTTAAAACTTGAAGGATGCAAAACAAAGAGGGGGAGGGGGAGGGGGGGATTGTGGCAAGGGAATTTCTAAGTAAGCAAAAGTTGAGTAGATAGAAATGACTACTCCAAATATTAAATGGATTAGAGATTACTAGTCCATGGTTAGGGGAGTTGGTCTATCTCATAGTGAAGCACAACAAATATCCAAGTGAACTATTAACTTTCCCCCCATCCCTCGACCTTCATATTGAGGGTTTTATTAAATAGGACAGATGAGGAAATTGATAAAGAATTCACTATAGATGATGTTCAAGAGCATTGTTGAAGAAGATAACCTAATGTTGTAGAATGCAACAATGAGAACGATGAAACGATGAATTTGGTTATGAAGGTAGAAGAGGTGTTTGATAGTGATAGAATGTTTAGAGATTGAATATACAAAAGGCTAAGATCCTTGTCTATGTCAAAGGGAGTGAATTTTGTTGTTGGAATCAAGAATATCTTTTGTAGACAAGAGGAAGTAAATTGGATTCAAGTCGGACCTTGTAAATTTATGGAAACTAAACCAAACATGAGAGAGTAGACACAATTAAAATAGAAAGTAAAACCATGGCAATTACATATAGTACACATAAATTTACCTTGGAAACCCTTAACAAAGAAAACCAACAATGCTTGATTGACTCCTGCTCTTATGTTGTCTTATTCATTCACCAAATAAAGAGTTACATGAATAACCTCGGTCCACACCTAAGACCAACTCATCACCCCACCCTCTTTCTTAATTACAAGAACAACTCTACAACCATTTTGGCTTCCTCTTCATTACCAATGCACTCTCTACCAAGTTACAAGAAGTTATACAATATTACATAATGCCATATTTATAGGCATCTTCTACATGTAAAACCCTAATTTGTGGTGCCCAAAATAGTTATAGATCCATGAAGATGATTGGTTGTGATCTCACAATTCTCATTGTTTTGTTGCTAGTTTCGACCACTAGTTGAATACCAGTCAGCTACGAATCAACCATCCAATCGATCACCTTTCAACCTCCAGTTGGCTAACATGTCGACCTCTAGTCTGTTACAATTGATCTCTAATCCAGTCGACCACTTTCCTACCTTCGAATTGAATTGACCATTCAGTCGACGAATCACCCAGTCAATCATCCTCAACTAGCCAATCCAATGATTGAGTTTCCACTGCAAAAAATATAAAAACCCAACCTTCTCCCACTTGTTGTCTTGTTTGCAGAAATAGGATAAACTAAACTTTCGTTCACTGACCCAGGGCAACAATCTCCATTACCTCTCTACACCAAGAGAACTTCTTAGCACTCACAGACTTGGTCAAAGAGTCTGCAATGTTTTTCAAAGTATCTACCTTCTCTACCAACACCTTCTTGCTTTCCACCATGTCTCTCATGAAATGGTATTGTACATCAATATGCTTTGTCCCAAGATGGTAAGTTGGGTTCTTTGCAAAGAAAATTGCACTCCAACTGTCACAATTTATCCTCATAGCTTGTTGTTCAAACCCAATCCTTGAACATGATCTATGCAACCAAACTGCTTCACTTGCATAGGTGGTTTCCATGTATTCAACTTCTATTTTCGACAAAGCTAATGTTGCATGTCTCTTACTCATCTAACTGATTGCTCCACTGAACATTCTAAACACATATCATTTGGTCAACCTTCTTTGATTAAGATCTCTAGCCTAGTTGGCGTCGGCAAAGCCATGTACATTTACTTCCTTGTTAGTTTCAAGTTTCCCTTGGTAATATATTGCATACTTTATTGTACCACACAAGTGCTTGAACACTCTCTTAACAACAGTGCAATGCTCTTTCCTAGGTGTCGACATGTACCTACTCAATACTCCCACCGTATGGGTGATATTTCGTCAAGTGCAGACCATTGCATACATCAGACTATCAATAACACTAGCATAGAGAACATCATGTGCCATGTCCTCTATTTCTTCATGTGTCTTTGGACATTGTTCAATAGTTAGTCTTACTCCTATAGGGATAGGTACCTTGATCGGTGTGCACTCCTGCATGTTGAAACGTTTCAAGATTGTTTCAACATACTTCCTCTGATTTAACCAAAGTTTTCTAACTTCCTGGTATCTCTTAATGTCTATTCCCAAAATAAAGTTAGAAGCATTAATATTCTTCATGTCAAACTTGGAGGATAGCTTCATCTTCACCTCCTTTATAGCATCCATGTTGTTTCCAACTAGCAACATGGCATCGACATACTCCACTACATAAATGAAATGGCTACTTTCTTTCTTGGAATACACACAATGATCAACCTTACTTCTCACAAATCCCAATCCGAGGATGTATGCGTCGAACTTTTGGTACCACATCCTTGGTGATTGATTTATACTATAAAGGGATCCCTTCAAATTGCACACCATTTCTTTCTTGCCCTTTACTATAAATTCTTCAGGTTGTTTCATGTAGATTTCTTCTTTCAGGTCCCCATGTAGGAACATTCTCTTTACATCTATTTTCTCTATCTCAAGATCAAATGTTATAGCCAGAGACATTAGTACTCTAATGGAAGCTAATTTTTCAACAGGAGAGAAAATATCACCGAAGTAAACTCCCTCGACTTGGGAATACCCTTTCGCTACCAGTGGAGCTTTGTACTTCTCGAATTGACCTGTTATGTTCAACTTTTTCTTGAACACCCACTTGATACCTACAAGTTTCCTTCCATTAGGTAGCTCGATCAAATTCCATGTCTCATTATTATGCAAAGATTCCATTTCTTCAACCATGGCCTCCTTCCAGAGTCTAGCCTTTGTCAAATCGAGTGCCTCCCTGAATGACCTGGGCTCATCATCAATGGAAGATAACACAAATTCCAAATAGAAATCAGGTGGACTATACCTTTTAGCATATTTCCTTACTCTTCCAAACCTCCTTACAACCAGAGTCTGTAGTTCCACCTCTTCATCTAATTTGGTTGACTCATCTGAATCATGTTCCTCGTTCCTCATATCAAACACCAATTTCTCTAGTTCTTTCTCCATTGGGCCTCTTCATTTTTTGTAAGTACTCTCGACTTCCTTGAAGATCACATATTGACTATAAGCTGATTTCCTCATCACCAAAACCCACAACTTATATCCTTTCATTCCATCATTGTAACTAATGAAAATACACTTGATTGCCTTATTGTCCAACTTGTTCCTCTTTTCCTTGGGAACATGCACAAATGCATCACAACTAAAAACTCTGAGATTTGAGAGAGAACCAAACCTTACCTTGTGTGGAGTCATGTTGACTAATGTTGATGACGAATATCTATTTACCAAATAATGGGAAGTGTTAACTACCTCTGCCTGGAATTCTTATGCTAACCCAACACCAATAAGCACGCTCCTTGCATTTTCCATCAACGTCCTATTCATTCTTTCAACAACTCCACTCCATTGAGGGGTATATGGAGTGGTATTTTGGCATGTTATGTCACATTGCTTGCATAACTGCTCAAATTCCTTACCACAAAATCCACCTTCATTGTTAGTTCTTAACACCTTGATCTTCTTATTTTTTTGGTTTTCCACAAGAGATTTAAATTCTTTGAACTTAATGAAAACCTTAAATTTCTTTCTTAGGAAGTACAACCATGTCTTCCTGAAGAAATCATCTATGAAGGATACATAATACAAAGGTCCTCCTAGTGATGGAATCGGTACATGCCCAAACACATCGCTATATATTAATTCCAAAATCCATTTTTCCCTTGTAGCTCCATATAGGAATCTCACAGAATTATGTTTTCCATATATGCAATGTCCATAGAAATCGACTTCTAAAGGACAATCATGGAATATTCAACCATACCTTTGTTGTGCATAGCTTGAAGATATTTTTCCCTGATATGCCCCATCCTTTGGTGCCATAACATGGTCAGGTCGATTAGATGAGGAACAATCGATTCAGTCTTAAGAACAACTATATTATTTCATCAAGTTGAGTCAACACTCCCCAACAACTTGTATAGGGTTCCAATCCGAGCTCCTCTCATCAATACCATAGCTTGGTCCCTATCCATTTTGCATGAATCCTTCTCAAATACAATGTGCACACCTGCATCACTAATTTTACTGATAGATATCATATTTATTGCCAAAACTAGAATATGTAGAACACCTGGAAGGGTTCTCCTCCTCCAATCCTTTAGCATTAGTCAAACTCTACCTCCTCCAACAATCTTGGTTGTCGAATCATCTCCCAAGAACAGATCTCCTCCTTCATACTTCTCATATTCACATAACCATTCCCTATGGGGTGTAATATGAAAATATGCACATGAGTTGATCAACATCACAATTTGACTGTGTACTGGTTGATGCCAAATACACGTCCCCTCCTTCGTTTAGAGAAGTATTTCTTTCAGTCAATTGCTTCTTGTTAGATCCCTAACTTTTCCCAGTTGCTTTCAACTTGTAGTCCCTTTTGTAACTCCCAACTTTACCACACTTCCAACATTTTCTCATCCACTTAACCGGGGATTTAGATATACCCTTAGACTTAGAATTTCTACCAAAGAATTTACGATTTCCTCTATTGACTGGTCGAAATCTCACCATCAAGGCGTCCTTGGTTGATCCTTCCATGTTCTTCTGCCTCATTTCTTCTAACACCAGATATGCAACCACATATTCAAGCATTAATGTGGTTGAATTACTCCCAGTAGCCATGACTAAGTTATCCCGTGAATCTGAAAAAGAACACAACATATTGATACATTTCTCCCCCTTAGTGATTTTAATATCCACAGACAATAGTTGACTTATCACAATATTGAATGCATTCAATTGCTCTATTACCTAGTTATCATCACTCATCCTCATAAGATACAATTTCTTCTGAAGAAACAACTTGTTTACTAGGGATTTCCAATGGTACAAGTTCCCTAATTTATCCCACATATTATTTGCAATGTCTTCACCTGATAAATTCAACAATATCGAATCCGTAAGACAAATTCAAATCTTACTCCTTGCCTTCCTATCAAGTTTCTACCAATCTTCCTTCGACATACCCATCAGAATTGTTTCAGGATCCACATCGACCACTATTCTCAATCTACAGCGAGATCTTCCATTTTAATCTTCCATGACTCAAAATGTTGGTCATTAAAATTCTCAATCTCAATCCTAGAACTACTTGTCATTCTTTCAAGCACAAATCACTACCTTACAACATCTGTTGGACCTAGGTTTAACACAAATCCAAGAATGAGTCGAACCCTTGGTGAAAAAGGCATACCCTTGAAGCCAATATCTTCTCTTATTTAGATCTACACAAATCCAAGATCTACTCAACCTTTCTCTAATACCAAATGTAGGGAAACTAAATCAAACATGGGAGAGAAGACATAATTAAAACAAAAAGTAAAACCATAGCAATCACATACAACACATAGAGATTTACCCTGGAAACCCTTAATTGGGAAAACCAACAATGCTTAAGTGTCTCTCACTCTTATGTTGTATTATTCATTCACCAAATAAAGAGCTACATGACTAACCTTGGTCCACACCTAAGGCCAATTCATCATCCTACTCTCTTGCTTAATTATGAGAACAACTTTATAGCCATTTTGGCTTCCTCTTCATGACCAACAGACTCTCTACCAAGTTACAAGAAGCTAGAAAATATTACATAATTCCATATTTATAGGCATCTTCTACATGTAAAACCCTAATTCATGGTGCCCAAAACATTTACATATCCATGAAGGTGATTGGCTGCAATATCGTAATTCTCGGGATTTTGTCGTTGGTTTCGACCACCAGTAGAATACTAGTGGGCTATGAATCGACCATCCAGACGACCTTCAGTTGGCTACCAATCAACCATCTAGTCAACCATTTTCTGACCTACGACTTGACTTAACCGTTTAGTTAATGAATCACCCAGTTGATCTTTCTTGACTAGCCAGTCAACTGACTGAGTTTCCATTACAAAGAATATAACAACCAAACAATAAAAAATATGCATCGCAGAGAAATAGTAAGAACACTCTAAAATATCTTATTGAGAGTCGGTGTAGCTATTTTATTGTATTATGTAATTTCCTCTTATTGGTAAAAGAGTTGAGAAGCCATTATTTTTCTAGTTTTCCCAAGATTGGGTTTCCACAGTATGTTTGTGCTATTAGTGTGCTAATGTTTGTGTAGTTCAATATTGTTTATGCATTTTTATTCAAAGTGTAATCTATATTTACAATCATTTAATATAACAAAATAGCAAGCAAAGATATACAAATTTATTTCCACATTTTAGCATCCATGTTGGTGAGACGAATGGGCCATAAGCCTACCATT
>ML787247.1:3558-18286 GCA_009831015.1 Picea engelmannii
AGGAAGTGTAGTGGTAGGTGAATTCATAAACTGGTCACTCCCTGTCTCATTCCATTGTAAGCCATCCAAAGCCAAATGAATGGCATTATACATATGTATATGTATGTAATCGGTTATGTTCAGGGTTGAGTTTATGCACATGTAACTCGGAGGTGAGATCTCCTCGAGCTAAGTGAAGATTCATTGAGTTGAGTTTTTTTTTGTATTGTTATCTAAACGCTGAATAGCAAGCTAGTTTCATTGAACATAGAGCTATAATCCTTGTGCATAAGCAGTTTGATGGTTGGTGTTTAACTCCAACAGGCTTCATTAATAGCTGGCAACATTGGCTGGGTGGTTTTACCCAAAGTTTCATTGAACATAGAGCTATAATCCTTTGGCTGGGTGGTTTTACCCAAAGTTTCATTGAACATAGAGCTATAATCCTTGTGCATAAGCAGTTTGGTGGTTGGTGTTTAACCCCAACAGGCTTCACCAATAGCTGGCAACATTGGCTGGGTGGTTTTATCCAAAGTGTTGGACTTTTAGGAGACTCTTCTAAATATCAAACAAGCCATTACAATCAAAATTGAATATACATGTAGAAGCATCACAGTGTCTTAGCCTTGATCACCTTGATAGATTCAGTTCGGTTGGATATTCATCTGAAAAAAAATTGCACCGAAGATAAAGTCCTTAGTGATAGAGTAAAAGAAGAGTCATAGTTGTTATTGGCATTGTCAACTGTTTACTTATGTGCAGGTTACACTAGAAAACAAGCCATCTCACCAATCTTGAATAGCGTTACAGAGTAGTTGCACTGAGAACTACATCAAAAATAGAAGTCTTGTAGCCATTATGAAGACATAGATCTCTGCCTAAGACTAAGAACAGAGAGCACAATTAAATTCTGTGAAGTATCCATGTTAGTGAAGCAAATGGATTATAAGTTCCTTATTTACGGATCACAAAGGCAAAAGGATGCTATAAGATAGGTACACGTTGATAAAAAAAGAGAATTGATGTAAAGCATCTATGAAAAAGCCAGTACGACATCTAGTTCAATTAAAGGTTTTTTCTCTCGTAAATAACCACAGGAAAAGATAAACTTATACTGTAAGGAAATAAATCCCATTCTCATTTACGAGTACCACAAACACTTGTGGGATCTTATATCAGTCAAACAATTGGAAAGTAGGATAAGGATGAGTACATAACCTGGCAATTGAAATTGGAAGATGGAAATGAATGGAAAGAGGGGATTGAACATATTTCCTATGTGACAAGCAAATAATTGAACATGATTGATAAACATATCCTAACAGATGATAATATTATTCTTGTCAAAATTGTTTTGAAATTCAATAGAGTTTTTTGACAGCAGAAGCAAGGCAATGTGATGCATTGATGTTTGAATATATTGCTATTATTAAAGACATTCTGACTGATACCTACTTTTTGAGCCTGCCTTGTGTAGGACCGTATCCAAACAATTAAAGCTGGATGATCTAGCAGATAGTCCCCCACTTCTATCATTCAGGACCTTTTCACCATGTACTCCTTTTAGATCAGGAAAAGCACCTTCTTGTTTATTAAACCTAAACCTACTCATCTTTTTCACCATGTGCTCTTTTTAGATCAGGAAAAACACCTTATTGTTTATTAAACCTAAACCTACTCATCTTCTTTAAAGGTTTGTGTACTGACATATGTAGATGTGACTGGATCATTCAGTTCAGCTTCAACTGACCTAGGAAGACTTGAAAATGAGCTTTGTCTGCATTGTAAAGGCTGAAGGGTCCCAGACAAGAAAGTTAAATCTTTCTAACCCAGCAAGCTCTTAGCTGTGCCTAGAATATTGCTTATATGACCTACCACCTGTAAAAATATGCCTTCGACAGATACTGCACAACCTTCAGGAGTTAATGCTTTAGGATGAACATGATTATTTGCTTTCTCTTTACACACAAATAATGAAGGGAGGTTCACACCTGGAAATTGTAATAGCTTATATCAAGAAGGGCAGCGATAGCTTTACTGTATAAAAGGGTTGTAGCATTACTCCCCAACCATGAATCAGTTAAGATTTATAGAATTAGACTAGGAAGTAAGTTAATAAGTGGATATATTCAACTTTTTTTTCATGGAAGAAATCTCCTTGAAGTTATATCCATCTGATTGATAGGAATTTTGACCATGGAACTTCGTCCTTGGGATTTTTGTCCATTTTTAAAAAAATTTAATTGTCAAAATTTTAATAAAATGAGTAAATTAAGATGGAATTTTATTTTATTGGAAAAAAAAATAAACTCATCAAAAAGATTGACTAGATCAGTGATAACTAAAATAAACTCACCAGAAAGATAGATTGAATTTATCCACTTATTAACT
Source organism: Picea engelmannii (assembly GCA_009831015.1). NCBI lineage: Eukaryota > Viridiplantae > Streptophyta > Pinopsida > Pinales > Pinaceae > Picea > Picea engelmannii. The sequence goes on from ML787247.1 coordinate 5,929, forward strand.
CACTCTATCAGATCAATAATGATTATCTTCTTGTACCATATTATAAGTGAATTAAATATGCAACAAAAAGTATCTATTGTTAGATATCTCCAATATATTAATGTAATAGCTAACATTTAGGGATATATGTTATGTATGAAGACAACTCATGTATATGTGCTGTTAAGAGTAGATTAATTGTGTTTAAGAGTAAAAATAGGGCAGTTAGTCACTGCAGAGGAATGTGCTGTTAAGAGTAGATTAATTGTGTGTTTAAGAGTAAAAATAGGGCAGTTAGTCACTGCAGAGGAATGTGCTGTTAAGAGTAGATTAATTGTGTGTTTAAGAGTAAAAATAGGGCAGTTAGTCACTGCAGAGGAAGATGGAGATTTTTAGTAGGACTCTACTACATTTGTGTATAAAAGTCTGTATCTCTGAATAAAGAAAAAAGAAGTATTTTGTGTATATTTTTTTAAGAAAGTATTTTGTCATTATATTGCTGTATTCTCTAGTTTTCTTGTGAATATATTTTATCATTATATTGCTGTATTCTTTAGTTTTTTGTCATGGTATCAGAGCAGGACTGGCTTAGCTGCTTAATTCTTGTGAATATATTTTGTCATTATATTGCTGTATTCCTTAGTTTTCTGTCATGGTATCAGAGCAGGACTGGCCTAGCTGCTTAAGGGAGTGCCTAGGAAGAGGAGACCCTGTGAGATGTAGTCCTCCTTAGAGTAGGATAGGAGTAGAGCAACATAGGTATAGTTTGATTGTTGAGTGTTTATGCAGTTAAAGGTCTGGTTTGCATAAATAAATCTTTGTTGAAAAGGGCGAACAAGACATCTGTAAGGATAGATCTATTTCTCTTTTTGTTTGCTGTTAAGAATTTTTGAAACAGCTTATTTTGTGCATGGATTAACTGTTGTGCTGGCTGAGCAATTTTTTTTTGTCTTAAAAAAGGTGAAAAACCCAAAACCAGATTGACAATGTAAGGGAAGTGATGAAATTTGACCGTCATACATCAGCCGTGGATTAGAATGAAGCTGCCAGAGACCTTGGAGTCTATGACTGTAATTTCTTTACAAGATCTTGCCAAAGGAAAGAAAGACACCATATTTTTTTAGCTCAAGTCAGCTCGATTTCCTTGAGCAGAGACAGCAAACTGTGTATTTCTAGAGTACAGAAAAGCTGAAACAAGAGGGGGCGGTAGTCTTTCTTAGTTTCATATCCTTAGAGTGTTTTTCTTAGTAACTAAGAAATACAGCAAACTGTGTATTTCTTAGTTTCATTTCCTTAGAGTGTTTTTCTTAGTAACAAAGAATTTTAAATTGAGGGGGGCGGTAGTCTTAGTTTCATTTCCTTAGTTTTTTTTTTTCTTAGTAACAAAGAATTTTAAATTGTTGCAATCAGAGTTAACCCTTGTTTATGAAACAAATGATTAAGATAAAGACAGTAAGACAGAAAATGATTTCTTATCCTGAAGAGGATAAATCTCTTGATGCCAAAGGGAGAATCTGATATTTAGTTCAATATGGATTGTTGTTCAATAGTTGAGGAGATTTGGAATTCCTAAGTTTTGGAAGATGAGATTCAGGAACTTGGGAATTCCGTAGTAGTAACTTGGGAATTATATTTTTACCAAGGGACAAGACACTTTAATGGAGTTGGTACATGCAAATGATGAAGGGGGAAAGCTAATTAAGACAAGATGCCACTTCATTTTTATGTTGTAAATCAGTTAGTGTTAAGATGGAGTTAGTGTTAAAATGGCGTATAACAATACATTACATTAATGTTATCTCTACGGATATGTGTTGTTGCATGTGTTATTGTGTATCAAGACAGTTTATGTATATGTGTTGTTAAGACAGTTTATGTATGTGTTGTTAAGAGTAGATTAGCTATAAACTTAAAAGTAAAAATAAGACAATTAATTACTATAAAAGATTCAGTTTTTTTTTTTTTTTTTTTAAAGTAAAANATTACTCAGTTTGTATATAATTATGTATATCTCTTGAGAGAAGTATTTTGTGTACATCTTTTGTCATTATATTGTTGCATCTTTTAGTTTTTGTCAATATTTAATTGAAGAAAATCATAACTTTAAAATAAAAATAGGACAATTAATTATAATGGAGTCTTTTATTGTTGCATTTCCTAGTTTCTATCAATATCTAATTGAAGAAAATCACAATTTAAAAGCAAAAATAGAACAATTAATTACTATAAAAGATGGAGCCTTTTAATATAACTCTTTGTATATAATTATGTATATCTAAATAAAAAAAGAGAAGTATTGTGTGTACATCTTTTGTAATTATATTGTTACATCCGCTAGTTTTTGTCAATATCTAATTGAAGAAAATCATAACTTAACAAAAATGACAATTTGAATAATAGCCATGCCACTAAAAGTTACATACAAATTGAAAAGAAATCTTAAACCAAAATGACATGTTGTCACCAATATTGTACAAATGCAAATGTTTTATTATAACAATGTCAATTTATCCATATTAAATATGTAATAGCAACTCTTTAGTTACATTAAAAAAAAAAAAAATTATGAAAAAGTACATTGTATTTTTTTCTCCCAAGACTAAGCCAAAACTTGACTCAATTAATAATAGGAAGAACGGTAAAAAGCATTTGGTTTTAGCTACCATGATTACAGCAATGTTTATTTCCCTTTAGACTAGCTTATCAAATAAAAATCTTTTGTATAGCATATGGCAGTAAAGGCTTTATATTTTCAATGGCCTCATAGACATTTTTTACTGTGATTTTGATTGGTGGGTGGAGAAAATTACTCTGGACCTCATAACAAGGCAAAACAATGGCACGAGAGGGATTATCAGGATCTCCGAATTCAGAATTTTTAAATGGTATTTTAATTGTGGCTCGGTGACAAACACCGAAGCAGAATTGCTAGGAGTATGGGCACTACTCACTCTTGCTATTAGGTTGGATATTTCAGAGCTTATTGTTCATGGCGATTCTAAGATTGTCATCGACTGGTTGCGAGGCAAGGGACATCTTCATGTTTTTAATTTGGAGTGTTGGAAGGATAGAATCCTTGAACTTATAAATCATTTTCAATCCATTACCTTTCAACATGTTTACCCTGAAATTAATACAACAACAAATACATTATCTAAGCAGGTGCTGGGAAAATTGGTTACTATCAATGTGTTGGGGACCATCCCTCATATGTATTTAGAACTTTTTTAATCCCCTCTATGTATTGTTGGGAGTTTGTTTTGGTTTTCATAGGCGAAGTGGGGAGTCCCCTGGGCCTATTGGTTGACTTGGATTAGAGTTTCCAAGCTAGGCTAGTTTGTTATTTTGGCTTTTGGCTCGCTGGATAATAGTCCTTGCAAGACTTGATTTTTCTTCCTCGGTTGTAATAGGGACTATTCTACTGATGATATCTTGTAATGAACAGTTTATATTTACTATATGAATATAAAGCTAAATTTTTTCTAGAAAAAAAAAGTAAAGGCCTTATAAAGAATCATTGTCAACCAAGAGAACAAAAGGGTTAAACTATGTTTAAATTTGTTGTACTTTCAAAAATTATAGTATTTATGTATTTATGATTCTAACATTTATATTTTGCAAATGAATTATCACTTGTACATAAATAGTGAAGAAATATATTGTCTAAACGTGTTATGAATTGGTCATTTTCTCCACTATAGAAGATGGAGTCTCTTAAAATAAAATAAAAGAAAGAAGTATTTTGTGTAAATCTCTTGTCATTATATTTCAGCATCCCTTGGTTTTATGTCATTATATTTCAGCATCCCTTGGTTTTATGTCATTATATTTGATTAATTTCCATACCACTAAAGGTCACATACTAATAGAGGGAAAATTCCAACACTAGAACTAAAATATACAAGGACCTCATAAAAAGTTAGATGTTGTCATGAAGATATGCCAATATCGCACAAATGCAGATGTTTTCTCACAAAAATGCCAGTACATCCACATTAAAGCTACAATAGCAATTCCTTGGTCATTGAGAAAAACGATGAAAAAAGTACATTATAATTTTTCTCCCAATATGTTAAGACCAAACCAAAACTTGACTCGCATGGTAGAAGGCATTTGGTTTTAGCTACAATGATTAGGGCAATTTTTTTTTCTCTCTTAAGCCAGCTTCTCAAATAAGAACCTTTTAGTTTCTCAAATAAGAACCTTTTGTCTAGCATATGGAAAAATATACCACGAGGAATCATGGTCAACAAAGATAACAACTAAAGCAAAAATGCAAAATCCCAATATTTTAGAGATTCTTCTAATCATAGCTATGTAGAGTATAAATTTGGTGGGCACCCCTTCCTATCAAGTAAAAAAAATTTATGATAGTTTTATTTTTAAAATCACCCTTAGCATGATGTTTGTTATTTATTTTTGCTCATTAGTTAAATATTATGTATTACATGTCTTTTTTTTATTTTTGTTGTGAATATAAGAGTAACATATGCATTGGAACCTACAGTTAGTTGCTTTATAATTCCCAATAGAATATAACTATTTGATTGAAGGTTGTTCATTGGATTTATCAATTGTAAAGCCTACATCAATTAGGGAATTCTTTGTATCACTTGGAATCTTGTAATTTGATTATCACCGTTGGCAATGAACCCATAACAAACCAAAGCTTGAACTTGGAATTCATCCATTAGTGGCCTTGCAAACCTATAGCAAGCAGTTTTGGTTTTTGGCATTATTTCCTTCTGAAGTATTATTTGCAATCAAAAAATTTGTTTATGTCATTAGCACAATGCTATAGATTACATTAGTAGATTGGTTAGTTTTATTTACAAAGAAATCAATTTTAGTTCATCAAGGATCCACATTGATGAATTGTATGGACTATAAGTCCTTCAATTATGGATCATATTCCAACCAAACATATCACTAATAGGGCTTGATTTTCTATAAGTTCTATTTTGATGTATAACCATTATATTAAGAAGATATTTTCTATTAAATTTTCATGTGTTACACTTTATTTTGGTACACATTATTATAGTGTTAAAAAACATAAACGTATTATGAAATTGCATTTAACATAATATCATCAAACTACAAAAGTTTTTACAAAATATTTGATGGGTCTTACATCACATGGAATACAACACCATTACAAATGTAAACAAAAAAAGCACAATCCTTAAATATTTAAGATTCTTTTTTGTTTGATTTTATTTCGATAAATAATAACAAATAGTGTTTAAATTCAAACAATCACAAGATATAGTCTAGGCACTAGCATGATCCATGTAGATTGTAAGAATATATTTTTTTACCTTAAATTGAGTACTCATCTCTAAAAATGTAGACATCCACATAGGTCACTCATTATCCTTACCTAAAATTTTAAAGTATATGTAGTTAATAAACAACAAACTTATCCCACTATATGTCCATAAAAAGAAATTAAAAAAATATGAGTATGGAGGTAAGATAATTCTCTGCAACTCTTGTTTTTACATGCAAGTGAAATTCTCAAACAAAATCAGAGTTTAGAGGGGTTGAAGTTGAAGAAATATAAAATTTTGTAGTTTTCTTCATAAAAAACATGATTTGAAATGGATCATTATATAATTTTTCATCTATATTGGTACTTTCTAGGTGGAAAAATTGGAGGAATTGGCTTGCAAGGCCCATTTTAGTTGCACGTCCCAATTTAGAGATTTAGGGTCTAGAACCTTCTAGATCCAATTTGAGGCATTAAACAACATGTTTTGGGGTCAAAACTTTGTGAATGTAGCTCCTCAACCCTTTATATTGTTCTACACACCAAGAGCTTTTCAATGGTGCAAAAATAATCTCAATTGGACTTCATCTGTGGAAGTTATGCCTCCCGCAAATTGACCTACCTTGTTGACCACCATGGTACTGAGTGGATGCCACACTAGCCCCATTAGTCACACATGAAAGGCTAGTCATATGTGGAATTTCGAGAAGATGCTAGAAGGTCCAACACCCTAACACTAATTGAGGGTTGAGGCATGTAAAAACCCTAACCCTAGACAACTAGCAGACTATGTTAAATGTTGGGCCACTAGGAAGAGAAGGGGTTCCATTCGTTTAGCATTGTATTTGTTCCATAGTTGAGAAGAGAATCTAGGAGTGGGATTTGAGAGCATAACAAAGGAGGTAGACGATTCTAAAGTAGCCATTTAGGCCATAGTGAGTGTCCATTTCTTTGTATTTACATTTCATAATTGAATAAAAGAGAGTAGAGCATAGGCCTCACTTTATGGTTGGTCTTTCTCTTGTATCAAGTTTCCAAAGGTCGCATGTTGTGTTCTTTTTTGCGATTTGTGTATTCATTTTCTTGTTCTTTCATTTTTAGTCTTTAGTTATTTTCATAAATTTGAGCATTAAGCTAGTAATAATAAATATGGGATCTAAGGAAATAAATTGCATAACAAAAGATTTCATAATATTGTAAGATATGTTGTGATGAACTGATCTAGTGGAATTTCCACGACAATTCACAAATCAACACATCATTCTTCATGATGGAGTTGTACTCCACCATGGAATCCTACCAAACCTTCTAACTTGTTGCCTCCTCAAAACTAGAAGGCTTTACATCAATACCACATCATTTAGAGATTTATTGGGAGGATGACTTACCCAAAATAAATTCTTAGAAGCTCCAACTTGCTCTTGCACCTCTTGTACTATATGGATGAGCCACCTTGTCTTTCTCACAGAACTAAAAGGTAGAGACACCTCCCTACATTTCCCAAATCTTGTTGGTCATAATTTTATTTTGTTGAAATCTGCATCTCAATCTTTGGGAAACAAGCACCTATACCTCCTTAGTCACTGCTAGAAGTTCCTAAGACTTGGAGGACCATGTATCCTCGTCAAACTTGATAAATATTCTCACAAATACCTTCTGTTGAGATGAAATGTAGACTCTGTAAGCTTTAGAGGTCCCACTAAAACCCAAAAAGATATCCTTCAAACTAAAAGGTTGCAACTTCGTTCTTTTCTCACAAGGAATATGAATGTAGATAGGACAAACAAAAACATGAATATGTGTTATCTCAAGCTTGTCACCTGTGAATGCCTCTTTTGGTTTCTTGTCCTTCAAAACTTGATGAGAACACTTGTTCAGAATTATATAGATAGTTGTAAGACATGCTTCTACCTAGAGACGTATGGGAAAATCTAGATCATAAATATTAAACTTGGTTGTCTCTATGATGGATCTATTCTTCCTCTTTGCAACCATTTCTAATAAGGGTTGTAGGGCACTGTCAACTCGTTTTGGATCCCTATTTTCCTACAAAAAGTATCAACTCATTGGTGGTATACTCCCCACCATTGTCAAACATTAATACCTTAATCTCCTTTCCTCTCTAATTTTCTACAAGAGCATTAAACTCTTCTTCCCAAAGATATCATCCTTAGTCTTGATGAGTTAAATCTAGGACTTCCTAGAGGAATCATCAATAAATGACACATAATAAACATTACCTAATAAGGAAGTTGAAGTCACAGGTCCACATACATCTAAATGGATTAGGCCAAGAATCTCTTTTAACATATGCTCGTTGATAGGAAAAGTATCCTTCACTTTCTCACTAAGTGCACAACCCTTGTACACTCCTTACTTCTCAACCTTAATCCCCTCACTATGTCCTTCAAGATCAATAACACTCCATAGTGTAAGTGACCTAGCCTCTTGTATGAAAGCTCACACAAGTTGTCACCATAATGCACTAATTCTCTCACAAAATCCCCTTGTAGCCTATACAAACCATCCTATAAAATACCACTGGCCAAAAACCCAACCAAGATTTGGGCATATCTTTTGGATGAGGACTTGTTGATCATCAAACTCAATGATATATCATAGGTCTATTATCACTGAAATTGAAAGGATATTCTTAGTTAATCCAGGTATATTTAAACACCAATGAGCTCAAAGATATCACTTGATGGCATCTAGAATGAGATGGATATCACTCCTACTACTAGGTATGTGGCTTCATCACCAAGTTACACTTCCATGCATGCCTCTTGCGCTTGAATCTTTTTGAAGGCCTTCTTGTTAGAGGTCATATGTTTGGAGGCTCCATTGCTAACATACCAACTAACACCAAACATGGTGTTAGATGATAAGAATGAGACCATGGAGAAGTGTGTCTCAAGCTTGGATGAAAGCTCATCCACTCCAACCTATGCTTTTGTGTTCCCTAGAAACAAATTGTGTCACTACTGCTTTCCCTTCCTCTTCTTTTGATGACACTAAAAAGCATAGTGGCCAAAATTTTGACACTCAAAACATTTGACATGGCTCGATCTATTCTTTCCCTAGTTAGAGGAAACCCAAATCCTTTTTCTTCCCTTTCTAGTCCTTCCCAAGTGCTCTTTTCTTGATACGTTTCTTCATCTTTCTAATGAGGGAAAGATTTTGTTCCTCTTCCTTTATCATTCTCAAAGGTGAGACTCTACAGAAAAAAATATACCAACAAGAAGAGAACCCATTTAATGTTATGGCTATTATCTATTCACTCTTGACCTCTTCTCCAATAGTTGCATGTTGATTACAATGTTCAGTGTTTTTCATCAAGTAGGTGGCTACGTATATGTCTCGATCATGTGTATGGCTCTGAGATTATTTCATATTTGTATCTTCCAATTGATGTTCTTACTCTAATATACAGTGAGTAGAGCATCAAACATGTCCTTTCTTGTGGTCTTCCCAATGATATGAGGGATCAAATTGTCATTCATAGAGTCAACGATGACTTGCTTTGCCTTGGGCATCTTCTTTTTGTACTTAATCTACCAACAAAATGGGTTTGTTTGAGTCTACAACCTTGATCTCAATGAATTCCCATAGATCATGCTCTTCCAACAACCCATATACTTGACACTTCCATGGGAAAAATTTAGAGTGACCTTCCAATTCATGTTCATATCTCACATTGAATATAGTTATATCATTGCTCCTAGAACACCCTATTAGAAAAAGAAAATCAATGACCTAACTATAACCTATCACATGTACATATTGTTATTCTCAAGAATGAATCTTGAGCATATCACCCCCGGAACCCCCTAACAACTCTCTCTCACGGGTAGAAACCCTACTATCCATACGCAGATTCCTAAACGATTTCAACAAATAAGTTATGATACCATGTCCAAGATCAAAAGATGGTGAGAAAATTCTAAACTCTAAAAACTAACCTAAAACTATAGATCATTAATGTTGAAAGCACCAATCAAAATTTATGATAGGGTTACTATAACCTACAAACACATACTACCATGAGTTATTGAGACAATTAGAGTTGCATCAAACTCTCTAGGAATCCAATGTTTCATGATCGGTCCAAGCATATTGAGACCAGGTACCACTTCATTAGAGACGAGGTTCAGAAGGGGGCAATGGTTCTTCAATACATTCCTACATATCAATAGGTTGTATACATATTAACCAAAACCATGAAAGAGGGGAAGTTCAAGATGTTTATGTAGAGGCTTGGTGTGGTGGAGAACACTTTCCTTGTTAAGAGGGATTGTTAGTTCACCCATGTAGCTTGAACATTGTTCCAACTACAATACATCCTCCTTCAACACAACAATCCATACAACAAATTTTTGTATAGTGGTAGTGCGCCTCTCTTCAACAATTCATACAATAGAGTTGAGGGTGCAATCATGTTTATGAAGGAGAGGAAGAAAGGAGGCATAAGCATGCCAAAAACATGCATGTGCCCATCTTCGGTCTATTCTATTTTTTAGATGCTTTTCCAAATTAGCGAATCAATTCTAATTGGTTTTGAGTTTTATTTAGTTTTTCATGCACTTTGATTGAGGGTGCAATTCCCTAAGTTTAGTAGGGTTGTTTTTGCATGAGGATTTCTAGCTTAATGAAGGGCTCATACCTCTAGGAGGGTGCATTTGACCTTTGGCTCAATTATCCATACATGCTAGGCGCACTAGGGTTATATTTCACATTGTTGGTCTAGGCTTTGTTGTGCATGTGTCTTCATTCTACCTCTCTTCTTCTTAATCTATAAAGGAGAAGTAGGGTGAACCATTTTATGATTTAAGAATTTGAGGTTAGAAAAGTAGTTTTTTCTTTATATTTTTAAGGTTTAATAGAAAATTACATATATTGTTTTGAGTAGTCATATGTGTTGTTATATTTTATCACCAATATGTATTTGTAAATTAAAGTAATCCTAGAAAAAAATTTGATTAATATTTTCAATGTTAATGATGTATAATTTAAACTAGTTTTCATAGTACACAATTGATTTTTTACAATATTAATCCAAGAAAATAACTTTGAAAGTATGGATCCTTCCAAATATGTATTAATTTACAAACAACAAAAATTAAATAAGATGACAAAAATTAAATAAGATGAGAACAATGTACTTAATTTCTTCAATCGTTCTATATGAATTCATGACTTATGGTATGGAATATATACTTACATGAGTCTAGTCTTCATTTCAGGTCAAAAAATATTTACTTACCCTACACCAATCTTACACCCAAGTAGGAATATATTTACTTTGGCTAATATATTCTAAACAAAAATAATTAAGATATCATATTAATATGATGAAATAAATATCGTGTGTAAGATATTTAATTAATTAAGTGTATATATCATTTAAAAAAAACAGTTTTCAAAACTGCAAATTACTACTATTTATATTATGTGTTACTTGTATTTAACTAGTTCCATGTTAGTAGGAATTCAATTAGAAAATAACTAGTTCCATGTTAGTAGGAATTCAATTTGAATCTCTTGGATTAAACATATTAGATTGCATTGATGGGTTTACTAGAAATGTCATCTATAAATGTAAGATAACATCCTTTAAGATTCTCCACAAAATTTTCCTTAAAAAATATCTTATATATGAATATTGATCCAAAAAAAATCACATTTCTAATAAGTTTCTCATTCCCACTCCCTTAGAAATGATAATCACATTCTATAACAACATCTTTCTCGACACTTATATATCCTATGGAAAAAACAATGTTAGGGAGCCTAAAATTAAAATTAATATCAGTAAATGACACCTTGATTTATACCTAGATAACATGGAAAAAAATCACTATCCATCCATCTATATTTAGCCCATCCTAAAATTGAAAAACTTCTCACCCATCTTAAAAAGGCTAGTTATATTTTTTTTAATAAGAGTGGACTTGTTCTAGAATTGAGTTTTCATTACTGTTCCTTTAGTTATAAAGACAAATTCATTTCTGGTAAACCCGTTTTAAACTCGGATCTATTAAACACCGAGAGAGATCAAATTCCTTAAGGTGTAATTTTTTTTTATAACGTTAATGCCTCAACATCTTTCTCATACCAGGCTACTCTTGGTGCAATAACACCCAATTAAAATAATTGAAATAAGGAATTTAATTTCTCTTTCCAATGTGGTGTTTTTAATAAAAATGATTTTTTAACAATATATTTGAATTATGTGTGTACCCATAGAATGTAATTTATCTTTCAAATGTGGTGTTTTTAATAAAAACTTATTTTTAATAATATATTTGAATTATGTGTGTGCACCTATGTATGCATTAGAGATATGGAATTATATTTGGAGCCATCTATTTATTAATAGTTATATTTTACATCTAAATATATAATTGGAAATATATCATTTGTTAAAAAGAATGTAAATATACATGTAACATGGTTGTTGTCTTTTTATATATTATCACTGCATTGAAAGTACCAAGGTGCATCTACAATTTCTTATAGATGAGATATGTAATGTAAATGTAACCTAATATCGATAAATTAAGTTGAAAAAATTGAAATCTATAAAATAAAATGTATATCTTAAAAAAATGATAATAATAACAAAATAAAAATATTATAATAATACAATAAATTAATATAAATAATAATAATAACAAAATAAAAATATTATGATGATGATGATGATTAACGTCCACTGAGACCTAATTGGTTTATCGGACCTTAAGAGGGTAAGTGATTACTTGTGATTCTTTAGAATTTTGTTTCTGTGCTCTAAAAGTATTAAGAGAAGCTTTCCAAGATCACCATACTTTTGTTGAGTTAAGAGGTTAGGAAGGTTGGTAGTGTTATCAATATTTTGAAAATGAGATCTAATATGGGTATAGGCTGGACAATCTAAGAGAAAGTGCTTTTCATCTTCAACCTTCTTAATGTCACAAAGGTTACACACTCTTTCATCCCATGGCATTTTAGGAATTGACCAATGCCCAGTTTCACTATGGAGCTCGTGAGAATTTGTTCTTATCTTAGCAATGCTTATTTTTTTCTTTACACTTGGCAAAACAGATAGATAATTTTGATCTTCTA
>ML787247.1:23696-47282 GCA_009831015.1 Picea engelmannii
AGCTTTCCCATTTGTGAGCCACTTAACTCCAAAATTTATGTCTTCTATAGAAAAAACTTCAGCCTCTCTATGAACATTTGGAATGGTGTCCAAGGCGTTAGATAATGCTTCAAGGGAACCATATTATTTTCTTTATTTTTACAGATTAGAATTTGCCTCCATAACTTCTTAGGATCAATCTTAGATATGTGTAAAATCCACTCTTGTTTTCTATTTATATAACACCTTTTCTTCCTTTTAATTAGGGATTTGTGTGTATTTATCTTATCGATTTTTAAGGACTCGTTAGAAACATCCATAATGGCTTTCCTAACAATTTTACATCCGTTATCATACCAAGGGTTGGTTGTTCTATTATTCTTTTTACATGACACCTCGGAAGAAAACTTGTTAATGGAAGTGGAAACGGTTTTTGTAAAATTATGATAGAGGTATTCAATGTTTTCCTTATAACTTAGGAGATAAATAAGATCGTCGACCAATTTTCGATAAAGTGTAGCATCGACTACGGGTGTTTGGCAAGTTTTGGTAAGATTTACCCTAGACTGAAAAGGAGTAGCATAGGGCTTGCAATCCACCATCTTAAAACAAGTCAACAAATCCATCACATTTAGAATGAGAAACGAAAAATCCATCACGTAGTGGTAATACTTGAAGACTCAAAAAATAATGTAGAGTACCAACATCTGCCATGTCAAAGGAGTTAACAAGTTGTGATTCGGATTTAGGAGCAGAACAAATTGATTAACAAAATGAATACAATAAACATAGAGATATGAAGAATAACATAGATATCCAATGAACAATATCTTCTATTGAATAATGAAATTGGATGAAACTGTAAGACTGCAGATCTGAAACACTTGCTCAAATGGTGGTAGCTATCTCTGAGAAGAGATGTGGCTGCTACACGCATCCATCAAAGTAGAATGGATTACAATGAGGCTCCAAAGGCCCTTTTTATATTACTCATGAATTCCAAAACCCTAGACATCCAAAAACCTAACCCTAGAAGGTGAAATGCCAAAAGTCATGTGGGCCCCTATGGGTAAGTTGGTGTAAGTCGGTACCTCAACTTCCCAGGGTCATAACTTTTGCATACGACCTTCATTTTAGGTGCATGATAGCCCGTTGGAAAGGTCTTTCAGAGAAATACACATTCCACCATCAAACTCTAACTCAATCTATAGTTTGACTATGGTGAGCCAAAAAAACAATGTTTAGGGCCCCAAATCAACCATGTAAGTACAACAAGATGTGCTGACATGAAAACATACAAAATAATCTAGTTGGATTAGGCTAGAGGCCACCAGTATCCACCTGGAGGCTGTGTGGGGCTTCAGACATCCCTAGAAGTGTAGAACCCACAATTACAAAGAAGTACAGAAGAACGTGTTGAAAAAACCCGGACAAGAGGAGCAAGTTGGAATAGGTGGGTGGTGCAGACCTCCTGCCCTCAGGTCGAGATCGGCTCAAGATCTTTTCCAAACTCACGCCAAGAGTTAATTAAACCTTTTTTTTAATCCCGTGAAGGATTTCGAGTTTTACGAGTTTGGGGCGCTTCAAATACTATGCCCTGGCCCTTGGCAATAGCCGAAACACGAAATGCAAATAGGCTAAGGTGTAAACCCTCTCTTCAACCCCCTTTTCCTATAGGACCACAACCAAACCTTATGTAGGAACCTTTCGCAACTCGCGATTCCGTGAGTTGGAGCACCAACTTCTCGTGCTCTCCCCTTGTGAATCCCCGATTTCTGAAATTTCGCCTTTTACGAGATCAATGACTGTGAGCCTCCCCTGATACGAAGGTCCGAATATTTTTGGGGTTCACAAACCGGAAGTTCACGACTCTCGACTCCAAAATCACTTGTTGCTCCAATCCCCGAATTCACGAAATGATCTAGTGGCTCAAACTGACCACGATCAATGGTCCACATTGATTCTTGATATTAGGGTGGTGGTTCATTCGACTTCTAACCACCTTACAACTCCTCTGGATCCTACGGTCCTCGCGATTTCGTGAGTTCTCCACGGAGAATTCTAACCGCCCGATTCACTTCTCAATAACTTCTGCCCAAACAACTCGGTGTTCTCCTTCTTGAACTTGACTTCTATGAGACAATTTCAACCTTCGTCTCCCTTTGACCACTTTCAAAGGTTAAATCCCTCCTGTGCTTTGCTTGTAAACTCAAGCTTCTAAAAGGATCCCTACACACACACCTTGCGGTAAACTTTCAAATAACCTTTGGTTATTTGAGTCTTCGACCCTGTGCACTCTTTGCAACAGTAGTCTCTCAATCTTCCTCCTAGATTTGTAAAATCCAAGACTTCACTCGGCCTGCGCACACCTTGCACGGCTCTTGTGTCTGTAAAAACGCAATATGAATCTCTTCTGAGATTTCTGAGATGAAACTCAGAGTTTGGTCGACGCACTCCTTATGGACCCTCCACTTCACTCTTTGCAGGAGTCTTCGGGAAGAGAAACAATTGAAACTCATTATTCCCTTACCCGGAATTCAAACATTCAACATAGAATTCCAGAACCTACAAACATACATAGCATTGAAAGAAATGCATACAGAGAATACAAACAAGCCTACAATGTACCATTCAACTGGTGGTTCCAACAACCATAACAAACACATTGATTTGGAATCAAAGCTTTATTCTATTAATTCCATTGCTATTATACATGGTAAATATCAACAGCTAAAAATGCATAAAATTATCTGTTCTCCTCTACTCTCTTCTGCAGCTCTACAACTTATGAATTCTGAATTATGTTACAATGGTACAAGGGTTGAGGGTGTCTATCATCTGTTTTCCCTCCTACACTGCTAAACTTTCTAATCTAACATTCATATCTACCTACTTGCATTGAACAAACATAAATGTCTATTACATCTGGCGGATAGGAGCACACACTCTAAAATCAGTTTAGATCTACAGTTATAAATGAAACTGCACGTTCTTCCTATCTATTACATTAATGTCCATTCATTAATCTTCAAAACACTTCAAAATGTGCACTGCCGCTTTTCCAGCTATCTTCTTTGGTTAGGCATGTATCTTTGGCTTTATACGATGCTCCTACATCATACTCCCTCGCTTGAAAATTTTCATGAACTCTTGTTCATGAGCTCTTGCATGGTCTATCCATCCTTTTGAATTGCTACTTCATCTTCCCAACTGGCATATTCAACTGGATGTCCTTTCCACTTGACTAAGTATTCAAAATACTCGTTTCTTCTGGTATTTTTGCTAATCCTCTTGTCAATTATGCTTTCCATATGTGGCTTTTCAGCTACAGGCATTTGTTTTGTCCATTTAATTTATTTTTGTTCATCCTATGTGCCTACTTCTTCAGCTCTGTAAGGGTACAAATCCACAACATTGAATATCGATGAGATTCCAACCCCATCGGGTAATTCAATCTCATATGCATTTGCCCCAAATTTCCTTATGACTTTGCACGGTCCAATCTTCTTCATCTTCAGCTTGTTATACGTTCCCCTTGGGAACCTCTCCTTCCTCAAATGCACAAGAATCAAATCACCAACTTCAAATTGAAGTTCTCGCCTGTGTGGATCTGCTCTACGCTTGTATTCTTGGCTTGAACTCTGCAATTGCTCCTTGATTCTGCTGTGAAGCTCCTTCATTCCTTCTACAAAATCCTTTGCACTAGCACTCCTAAATTCAGCTTGTTCTGAATCTTTCAATTTAGAAACTCCCCTTGGTTGCATTCCATATACAATTTGGAATGGACTCTGCCCTGTGCTTCTATTGAGTGAATCATTGTAAGCGAATTCTGCCTGTGGCAGAATGTGATCCCATTAACTGTGGTGTTCAGTCACTAAGCTCCTTAACAAATCTCCCAAGCTCCTATTCATGACCTCAGTCTGTCCATCCATATGAGGATGATATGCTGAGCTAAAAGACAAGTTTTCCCTAGCTTCTTCCATAAGGTCCTCCAGAAATGTCCTACGAACTTGGTATCCCGATCAGAAATGATACTCCTTGGCAAGTTGTGTAGTCTGACGACTTCCTTGAAAAACAGGTTCGCAATATGAGTTGCGTCACTAGTTTTCTAGCATGGTATGAAATGTGCCATCTTTGAAAATCTGTCGACTACCACAAAGATTGAATCATATCCCCTTTGTGTCCTTGGTAGTCCTAATATGAAATCCATGCTCACTGCATCCCACGACCTTTCAGGTATGGGTAAAGGTTGATATAATCCTGGGTTCTGCCTTTTTCCCTTCGTGTGTTGACAAATTATGCATCTATCCATGAATTTCCTAACATATGTTCTCATCCCTGGCCAATAATATGAGCTATTCAACTTTGAGAACATTTTTTCACGACCGAAGTGTCTAGTGAATCCTCCATTGTGATTTTCCTTTAGCAAATTCTCCCTCATGGAGCATTTCAGAATACATAGTTGATTTCCCCTGAACAATAATCCATCCCGGATCATGTATTCGCTCCATTGCCTTATGTCCCTAAGAATTGGATTCTCAGACGCCTCATATGCCTCTTTGAAGTCTAGATCATCCCTGTACATTTCCTTGAGGTTACCAAAACCCAAATTCTTGAATCTGAATTCCTACATAAGCAAACATTTCCTGCTCAAAGCATCAACAACTTTGTTAGCAGTTCCAGAAATATGCTTAATCACAAAAGTAAAATTATGCATGAATTTAACCCATTTAGCATGCTTTTGGTTATACTTCTCTTGTCGAGTCGCGAATTGCAAAGTGTGATTATCGTTGTACAAAACAAACTCTTTAGGAACCAAATAGTGCCTCCATTTCTTCAGTGCTTGTGTGAATGCATAGAATTCTTTGTCATACGTGGAGTACTTGATCTTTGCTTCATTCAATTTTCACTGAAATACACAATCGGTTTGTTGTCTTGGCTCAAGACCGCTCCAATTGCAAATCCACTCACATCACACCTGACCTGGAATGTCTTGCTGAAATCTGGCAAAACCAGAATTGGTTTCTCAGTGATCTTCTTCTTTAGCAGGTTGAAGCTCTTCTCTACTTCCTCTGTCCAGTGAAAATTTTTATGTCTTTTCTTCACCGTATCCATCATTGGTGCGCTAATTCTACTGAAGTTTCAGATGAATTTCCTGTAGAAGCTAGCCAAACCATGGAAGCTTCGTACTTCAAATATGCTCTTCGACGATGGCCAACCTTTAATCGCTTTTATCTTCTCTGGATCCATTTTCAATTCATTCGCAGAGATAACAAAACCCAAATAAATGAGTTATGTCCTCATAAATGATGATTTCTTCATATTGATCAACAATTTCTCTTGCTGTAACCTTCTCATTAATGCAGCTAAATGCTTTAAGTGTTCTCCTTCTGTTTTGCTGAAAATTAATATATCGCCAAGATATACAATAACGAATTGCCCAATGAAATCCTTCAGGACTTCATTCATCAATCTCATGAAAGTACTGGGCGCATTTGTTAAGCCAAATGGCATGACAAGCCATTCATATAGCCCTTCATTCATTTTGAATGTTGTCTTCCATTCATCACCTTCCCTCATTCTAATTTGATGATATCCACTTTTCAAATCAAGTTTTGAAAAAAACTTTGCTCCACTCAAACAATCCATTAAGTCGTCCATCCTTGGTAATGGGAATCTGTACCTGATGGTAATTTTGTTGATTGCCCTTGAGTCTGTACACATTCTCCATCCACCATCCTTTCTTAGGTTGAGCACTATAGGAACAGCGCATGGACTCAAGCTCTTCCGAATCAATCTTTTGTCCATCAAGTCCTGGACCTGTCTCTTAACTTCTTCATTCTCCTGTGGCGTCAACCTATAAGCTGCTTTTTTTGAAAAAATGGCTCCAGGCATAAGATCGATATGATGGCTTATACTCTTGATAGGTGGCAACGAACAAGGTAGTTCATCCACTACCATATCAACAAATTCTTCCAGCAACTATTGGATATCTTCTGGTAAATCATCTATCCTCGTACTGGTCAAAACAATTTTGGGCTTCCTGACCACAATAAATTGTGTGTCTTCCTTCTTCTTAACCTCATTAAGAAGTTCCTTCCCACTCATAAGAAGTATAGTGTTTCTCATCTCTGTTTTCACCTCTTTATCCTTAATCGGCATCAACATGTGCGTCCTACCATTTTTCTCCAGGATGTACGTGTTCTTTCTCCCATCATGCACCATGTTTCTGTCATATTTCCATGGTCTACCCAGCAATAGATGACAAAAATCCATGGGAATAACATCACATAATACCTCATCTTTATATCCTCCTATTTTAAATTCAACCAAACACTGTTTAGTGACATTTACCTGATGTCCTTTTTGTAGCCACAAAACTTTGTATGGGCTTGGATGTGCAACAGTCTCCAGCTCCATATTTTCTACCATCTCTGTAGATACGAGATTATCTGTGCTACCGTTGTCCACTATGACCTTGCATACCCTGTCTTTGGTTTTGCAAGCAGTCTTAAATAGACTATTTCTTTTGGTTGGGTTCTCTGGCTCCTTCTTTGGTTTCAAGAGAACTTTCCTCAGCATTAAGGATCTTCTGTCCTTAGTGTCTTCTGCCTCAACATTCCATCCTTGAGCTTTGACAATGTGAGTTTCACCACCATCTTTTTTCCTATCTGAACACTCATAGGATTTATGTCTGATTTTCCCACAGATAAATCATTTCACTTCTCCTCCTCAGCCACTTACTCTCCCTCTGACTCGAGGAAAAGTATTTCTATCAGTATACTACCTTCCCTGTGAGCTTCCTCCTCTCTCAGGTTGAGTTTGAGGTTTATTCTCCTCTTCCTTAGGTCTCTGATTTCTGTCCTGGGCAATCGTCTTGCCTCTGCTTTGACTTCTGCCTCGGCCTCTTTGACCTTGCTTCCAGCTCAGCTTCTCTTCAGCTTTCAGAGCCATCTGATAAACATCTTCTACGGTTCAGATGGTCATCATGCTCATCTCGTCCTGAATGTCATGTCGTAGACCATTCATATACCTGGAAACTTTTTCATCATCACTTTCCCGATGACCTGCTCTGATGTTTATCCTATAGAACTCTTCAGTGTATTATTTCACTGACATCAGCTTCTGTCTCAAATTATGCATCCTCCGAAACAAATTTATTTGATAATATTTGGGTATAAACTTGGATTTCATTTTTGCAACCATTCTATCCCATCTTTCGATTTTTTGTTTTCCTTTGCAACGTCTATTAGCCTGCAGTTCATCCCACCACAGCGTTGCATTCCCTTTAAGTCTAGTAATGGCATGTTTGACCTTCTTGTCTTCTTCAACATCCTCATAGTCGAAGTACTCATCCAGAGTTCTAATCCAGTCTAGAAGCTCTTCAACGTCTAAGTTTCCCTCATACATGGGAATGTCCATTTTTGCTCTGGCACCTATCCTTGCAACAACCCTGAATAGGCGTTCTTCTGCAGCATATTCAGCTGCAACTTCTTCGTTTTCAACTTCATTTTCACTTTAATCTTCGCTAATATCCCCAGCGTCAACTGTGCGCCTCTATGTTGTCTCCATAGCATCCAGCCTGGCACGTAATTCACGCATTTCTCTTTCCACTGCAGGATCAGGCATTTGCTTGTCTCTTCTTCTCAGCGGCATAGTTGTAAATTCCTCTCCTCTTGTCTCTGCTACAGAAAGAAAATAATTGGTTATGTGCTCTGATACCACAATTGACGTAGACCTCCTGCCCTCAGGCCGAGATCCGCTCAGGATCTTTTCCAAACCCACGCCAAGAGTTAATTAAACCCTTTGTTTAAGCCTGCGAAGGATTTCGGATTTCACGAGTTTGGGACGCTTCAAATACTATGCCCTGTCCCTTGGAAATAGTCGAAACACGAAATGAAAATGGGCTAAGGTGTAAACCCTCTCTTCAACCCCCTTTTCCTATGCGACCACAGCCAAACCTTATGCAGGCACCTTTCGCAACTCGCGATTTCGCGAGTTGGATCACCAACTTCTCGTGCTCTCCCCTTGCAAATTCCCAATTTTCAAAATTTTGCCTTTGACGAGATCGACGACTATGAGACTCCCCTGATTTGACAGTCCGGATCTTTTCGAGGTTCGCGAACCGGAAGTTCACGACTCTCGACTCCAAAATCATTTGTCACTCCAATCCCTGAATTCACGAAATGATCTAGCGGCTCAAACCGACCACGATCAACAATCCACATTGATTCTTGATATCAGGGTGGTGGGTTCATTCAACTTCTAACCACCTTACAGCTCCTCTGGATCCTACGGTCGTCGCGATTTCGCGAGTTTTCCATGGAGAATTATGACTGCCCGATTCACTTCTCGATAACTTCTGCCCAAACAACTCAATGTTCTCCTTCTTGAACTTGACTTCTATGAGACGATTTCAACCTTTGTCTCCCTTTGACCATTTTCAAAGGTTAAATCCCTCTTGTTCTTCGCTTGTAAACTCAAGCTTCCAAAAGGATCCCTGCACTCACTCCTTGTGGTAAACTTTCAAATAACCTCTGGTTATTTGAGTCTTCGACCCTGTGCACTCTTTGCACCAATAGTCTCTCAATATTCCTCCTGGATTTGTAAAATCCAAGACTTCACTCGGCCTGCGCACACCTTGCACGGCTCTTGTGTCTGTAAAAATGCAATTTGAATCTCTTCTGAGAGTTCTGAGATGAAACTCAAAGTCTGGTCAACACACTCCTTGCGGACCCTCCACTGCACTCTTTGCAGGAGTTCTTAGGAAGAGAAACAATTGAAACTCATTATTCCCTTACCCAGAATTCAAACATTCAACATAGAATTCCAGAACCTACAAACATACATAGCATTGAAAGAAATGCATACAAAGAATACAAACAAGCCTGCAACGTACCATTCAATAGGTCGTTCCAACAACCATAACAAACACATCAATTTGGAATCAAAGTTGTCTTCTATTAATTCCAGTGCTCCTGTACGTGGTAAATATCAACAGCTAAAAATTCATAAAATTCTTTGTTCTCCTCTACTTTCTTCTGCAGCTCTACAACTTATGAATTTTGAATTATGTTACAATGGTACACAGGTTGAGGGTGTCTATCATCCGTTTTCCCTCCTACACTGCTAAACTGTCTAATCTAAATTTCATATCTACCTACTTGCATTAAATAAACATAAATGTCTATTACATCTAGCGGATAGGAACACACACTCTAAAATTAGTTTAGATCTGTAGTTATAAATGCAACTGCATGTTCTTCCTATCTATTACATTATTGTCCACTCATTAATCTTTAAAACACTTCAAAATGTGCATTGGCGCTTTTCCAGTTGTCTCCTTTGGTTAGGAATGTATCTTTGTCTTTATACGATGCTCCTAAATCAGTGGGTGGCCACCAATATCCACCTGGATCAATCCTCACCCCTTAGGAAGTAATGGTATCCATTGCATTGATTTCCCCCATCAGGTGAGGAAAATTATGATGGATTTGGCCACGGGTGAGCTACTTGCCTTAGTGTAGGAGTTTCCCTACCTTAACAACCTAATAAATATGGATCCTCTACTGGCGAGTTCCCTTGACATGTGTGTCCACTATCTAATCAGTGGAGGCTTGTTCCATGTAGTCAGGGTTGAGATATGTTGGTGTTAGTTGTTCTGTGATCTTTGAGGTGTCCAATAATGATGGAAAATATGGTCGAAGGAGGTCCACATTGAACACTGGATGTAGGCCAAGGAAGGGTGGAGTGTTGACATCAAAAGAATTACTACCCACAACCTTGGTGATAGTGTAAGGCCCATTGCGAAGTGGGCGAAGCTTCTAATGGGGCCCCATGAGACGCTCCTTCTGCAAATGTAACCAAACTTTGTCGCCAACCTGAAACTGGTGTGGTACCCTATGTTTATCATGACGTTGCTTGTACTTAGAATTGGATTTTTGCAAAATATCTTGGACCTGTTGGTGAATGTACTGAATCTGCTCAATGAATCTGGTGGCTTTGTCAATCACAAAATGATCATGGGAAGAGTTTTTCTGTGCGGTGGAAAGCGGAAGTGCAACATCAATGGGTCCCAAGGGTTGGAATCCCATACCCACCTGAAATGGGCTATGGTTGGTGGTGATATGGAGAACCATGTTGTAACTGTTTTGAACATAGGGGAGACTCTCATCCCATGTACGTGGATGCTTAGAATTTTACATGCGTAGGATGTGCACAATCATCCAATTGATGACCTATGTTTGGTCGTCAGTTTGGGGGTGGAAAGCAGTGGATTTCTTGATCTTGTTGTCTAACAGAGACCAGAGACTCGACCAAAATGTGTTGAGGAACCTAATTTCCCAGTCATAGATGATGGTTTGTGGTATCCCAAAGTGAAACCACACTCATTCAAAGAGGAGCTTGGCAGTATTTTCCGTTGTGATATTCTTCTTGCAAACTGTGAGGATGGCCATCTTCGAAAAATGATCAACGACCACAAATGCGCAGTCATTTCCTTGCTTGGTGGACAACAAGCCAGACATGTAATCCATTGAGATGGATTCCCAAGGCTTCTTTGGAATAGGAATATGAGTGTATAAGCCTTTCTTCTTGATCATTGGCTTGGAAATGGCACAGGAAGTGCAAAATCTAATATACTTGTTGACGTCCTGTCGAAGTTTTGGCCAAGAAAAATGTTTATGAAGAATGACCACAATTTTCTCCACGCCAAAATGTCCTGCCACTCGACTGTAGTGGGATTCCCAAATCATCTTTGCACGCTCGCTTGTAGGAACACAAATGGACCAGGTGGCATAAGAGTATGTCCTGAATGTGAAAATCGGTGATAGTTGCGCCTATACCCAAGAGTTGATAGGTGTTGGAAAAGTCTGGATATTACTGTTAAAGTTGGGGCCACTCAAATGCTTCATGTCCATAGGAATGGAGCACAGTGGTGAGTGCAGCCACATGAGGCCAACTGAGGGAGTCAACGAAACACTTGGAGATACATGTATTATACTTGATGTTGAGATGGAACTGTTGTAGGTAGGTGGACCACTTATGATGGTGGTTGTTATGTAATTTCCCCTGTGTCTGTATGAACTGCAGAGGCTTTTGATCAATATGCATGATCATCTCTTTTCCCAGAATGTAATGTTTCCATTGATGACGAGCTTGTACAATGGAATACATTTCCTTGTCATAGGTGGGGTATTTTTGGACAGTGTCAAAGAGTGTCTCACTATGGTATGCCACAAAATGCCCATGCTGAGTGAGAAATGCACCCACAACATAGTCAGATGCATTAGTCTCAATCTCGAATTATTGTTGCAGATCGATCAAGGAGAGTACTGGAGATGAGCACAAGCGATGCTTTAGATCATCGAATGCTTGTTGATGCTCCTTCCCCCACACAAACTTGACCCTACCATCGCCCTTGGTCACCTGGCTAAGGGCCCATGCAATATGGGAGAATCCCAATACAAACCGTCGGTAGAAGTTGGCTAGTCCCAAGAAGCTTCAAAGCTCAGTCAGTGTGGTTGGGGCTAGCCAGTCACGAATGACTTGGATCTTAGCTGGATAAACATGTACCCCATGCTCATCAGCAATGTAGCCCAAGTATTGGACCTTGTTCGTGCTAAAAGATCATTTTTCCAAGTTGGCATATAGCTTATGTTGTCGCAGAGTGCTCAAAACCTACTGAATATGACGCATGTGCTCCTCCCACGTCCTATTGAATATGAGGATGTCATCCAAATATACCACCATAAAGGAGTTGGTGAAGGGTCTCAATACATCATCCATCAACCTCATGAAAGTGGTTGGTGCATTTGTTAAGAAAAAGGGCATGACTAGCCATTCAAAGAGACCTTCTTTATATTTGAAGGTTGTCTTCCATACATCAGTTGGTTCGATGGGAACCTGGTGGTAGCCAGAATTCAAGTCAATCTTGCTGAAGAAATTTTCCCCCTTGAGTTGTTCAAGAAGGTCATCAATCCTAGGAATGGGGTATTGGTTTGTGTCTGTGATTTTGTTTAAGGCTTTGTTATCAATGCAGAGTCACCACGTCTCATCCTTCTTCTGCACTAGTGTAATCAGGCTTATGCAAGGGAAGGATTTGGGTCCGTTGTGCCCCTTTTGAATAAACTCTTGGATCTATCGCCTGATTTCGTCATTTTCCATCAGTGGGAGATGATAGACTGGTCCATTAGGTAGAGGTGCATCAGGGGTCAAATCAATTGGATGCTTTACTTAGCACTGTATCGATACCCCTGTAAGTGAGGAGAAAATGTCTATGTATTCTTCCACGATCCCATCCACTTGCTGCTGCTTGAAAGAGAGGCTTTGTGTAGAGGCTACAGATGTGTCAATGACCTTCTGCTTACTGTGAGCACAGATCACAAAGAAGATGAACTTCACGGTTTGTGAGATGACCTTACTGCATTGCTTAGCAGAGATTAAAGAAATAGCAGCAGGCGACGCTACCTCTGGTATCATGTACAATTGTCTACCCAAAGTAATACTAAAACTGCGGGGTCTATACTTATACACAACATGACGCTTCCACAAATATGGTTATCCTAAAAGAACATCACAAACTTCAAGGGGAGAAATATCACATAGTACCTCATCTTTGAAAGGCTTGATGTCATAGGGCAGAAGACACGGTTGGATGACACAAAGATCTCTTCCTTGGCGAAGCTAGCCGATGGTGTAGGGTCATGGGTGCGGTTTTGTTGGCAGGTCTAGTTGCTTGATGACCTCTTCTAAAATCAGGTTCTTCTGACTACCGCTATCGAAAATGAAATGAAGCGGAGCCCCCTTTACCCACATCTATGAGTGAAAGAGGTGTTCTCCTTCCTTTGGTTCTTCTGGTTCGCTTGGCCAGACTTTGGTGGTAGCAAAAATGGCACTAGGTTCAACGACGATAATCTACTTCCATCCTTTAGGATTTGATTCAGAATTAGAATCAACCTCTGACTTGGAAGCCTTCAGTTTGGCCATGAGGGACTTTTTGGAGGGACATTCTTCGATGTTGTGCCAAGGGATTTTATGGTACTCACACCATTTTCTCGTGTCCTTCTTCGTCTTCTCATTTCCATTCTTTTGTTGCGGCTTGGACTGGTTGTCTTGAGGGTGGCCATATTGAATTGGTCCCTTGCTGTGTGGGTTGAGGTTGCATTTTCCCTGCTTCAACTATGAGGGGTTTGCAGATCCAAACTCTCTCCTTTTATGCTTAAATTTATGCTCGATCTTGACAATGTATCTATAAGTCGTTCCCAATGAGGCGATGTCCATAAAATCCATTTCTGTTTGAATGTATCTGTGTAAACAACCATGGTATTTGAGCACCAGATGACGCTCAGAGTATTTGATACCCAATTTGGTGCGTAGGGTATGGAAAATATTGGTGAATCTAGTACTAGTTGGTCCCTTTCTTGACGCAGGGTGGTCCATCTGGTGTACTGGTCCTCGTAGCTTCCAACATGGTAGTACTGTTCTTTAATGGCGTCCCGGAAGGAATCTCATGTAGGGGCCACCACAAACATTTCATATTCCTCCATGGACCTTTTCTCAGAGTAAGTATTCCACCAATCTTTAACATGGGGAATGACCTTGAGGAGTGCAAAAGTGATCTTTTCCCTATCGAAAAAATTGTGGACTGAAATATACCCTTCGAGAAGATTCAACCATTTATCTACTACATCTGCATCTATCAGTCCTTCAAATAATGGAATATCAAAATTTACTTGTACCTTGAAGAGGGTTGCATGGCCTCTTGATGAAGATGCTTCTCCTGTGGGCAGTCGTCGAAGGATCTGCACGAAGTTGTCCATCATTTCGTTCCTTTGTCATGCAAGGGCTTCCTTGAGCAACATTTTAATAGGATCTCCTACTCCATCATCTTTATTTTTTTCCCCCATGGGTTGTTCTCGGGCTCGGTGTGACCAATCTTGTAATGGATAGATTGGTTCGAGTCCCAACTTCTTATACCCAGATCTTATCAGGGACATGCACGAAGAAAAATAAATGAAGAGAAGACCGCTCTAATACCACTGATCTAGATTTAGGAGCGGAACGAACTGATTAAAAAACTAAATATAATAAACACAGAGATGTGAAGAATAACATAGATATCCAATGAACAATATATTCTATTGAATAATGAAATAGGCTAAAACTGTAAAATTGTAGAACTAAAACACTTGCTCAAATGGTGGTAGTTATCTCTGAGAAGAGATGTGGATGCTACGTGCATCCATCTAAGAAGAATGGATTAAAATGAGGCTCCAGAGGCCTTTTTGATATTACTCATGAATTCCAAAACCCTAGACATCCAAAAACCTAACCCTACAAGGTGAAACACCCAAAATTCATGTGGGCCCCTATGGGTAAGTTGGTGTAAGTTGTGACCTCAACTTCCCAGGGTCGTAACTTTTGCATACGACCTCTGTTTTAGGCGCGTGATAGCCCGTTGGAAAGGTATTTCAGAGAAATACACATTCCACTATCAAACCCTAACTCTATCTATAGTTTGACTGTGATGAACAAAAAAAACAATGTTTAGGGCCCCAAAACAACCCTGGAAGTACAACAAGATGTGTTGACATGAAAACATACAAAATAAGCCAGTTGGATTAGGAAAGAGGTCACCAGTATCCACCTGGAGGCTGTGTTGGGCTTCAGACAACCCCAAAAGTGTAGAACCCACAATTACAAAGAAGTACAAAAGAACGTGTTGAACAAAAACATACAAGAGGAGCTCGTTGGAATAGGTGAGTGGCCACCAATATCCACGTGGATCAAGTTGTTTCTTCAATCTAAGGATGGAATCATTATTATTTCCAACAATGAGTAAGTCATATACATACACAAAAACAATCAAGGTGTCCCCATTGGTATGGAGAACATACAAGCTATGATCATATGCTTGTCATACAAAACTCAGGGAGCCTTCTTCAAACCATAAAGAGACTTCTTGAGTCAACAAACCAAATTAGAATCTATCACAAAACCAGGTGGTTGTTCCATGAAAATTTCTTCAGATAAGTCTCCATGAAGAAAGGCAGTCTTCACATCCATCTAATGGATTTTCCATCCAAAACAAGCAGTAAGGGAAAGAATTCGTCAAACAAAGTTCATCTTTGAAACATGGGCAGAGGTATTAGTGTAGTCGATGCTTTCTTGTTGAGAGAATCCCTTCACAACTAGGTGTGCTTTATTTTTCTCAACAACACCTTTAGAGGTAAATTTGGTCCTGTGGACCCATCGACACTTCACAATGTTCTTTCCTTGTGGTCAAGGAACTAAGTCCCAAGTTTGATTCTTCGACAAAGAATCAATTTATGTATGCATGGATTTCTCCCATTCATGACATCCTTCAACATCTGAGTAGGAAATAGGATAAAAAAATTCAAGTATATGAGTCATCAAGTCAATTTTGAATTCGATTTTGTCATCTGTAGGAAACTTCTCCGCCCTTAGCTCCAACAAATTCAATTGTCTTGGCAGAACATCTAGGTAGACAAGAAATAGGTGAAATATAGTTCACTACAACTGTTCTATCAGAAGTCAGAGGGTCTTCAGTCATCGAACCAATAAAAAAAAGGACAAAGGACTAGTCTACTCAGAGGTCGATGGTCTAGTCGATACATAAACAAAGTTTGACTATCCATTCGAAGGACTGAAGTATGGAATATGAGAACCAGTGTCGGTGACAACATCAAAGGGATCATCCTACAACAATCCATAGGAGGTATTCAATAACTTAATGCCAGAAGACTTCTCATCAAATCGTACATTTCTTATGACAATGCTTTGTCGTTTGACAAGATCAAACAATCGATAGGATTTTGACTCTTAATAGTATCCCATTATGATGCAAGAATGACTCTTTGCATCCAACTTATTTCTACAATCATCAGAAATGTAAGCCCATGAAACACGTCCAAACACATAGAGGTGGTTGATTGAAGGATTCTTTCCACGCCATTGTTCAACTTGAGTCATGGAAGGAATAACTTGAGTCAAGATGTGATTGAGCAGATAGTTTGTACAATACACCGCTTCAGCCCAGAAGAAAGGAGGCATATATTTATCCTACAAAATACATCTACCCATTTCGACTAAAACTCAATTCGTTCATTCTATGGAACCATTATGCTGAGGTGTGTGAGGAACTGTCCTCTTCTAGTCAATACCATATCGAACCATGTATTCTTCAAAAGGTTGATTTACATACTCACCACCATTGTCTAATGTTAGGAATTTGATGGGTTGGCCACATTTTTTTTCAACAAAGACCCAAAACTCCTTGAACTTTTCAAAGACAAGGTTCTTACCTTGCACCTGCTAGTGAAGGTAAATTGATGCAACATACATCACTATGAACTAGCTCCAGTAGGTTATGTTCTCACAACGCTTTGTCAAAGTAAAATGGTGCATGAGTATGCTTCCAAATCACATAACCCTTACATAATCGTTCAATGAAAAACACCTTATGTAAACCAACAACCATATTCTAATTTTCCAGTGAATGTAGACTTCGTAAGTTCAGGTGTCTGAGTCGCTCATGTTAAATTCGACTTCTCTCATCAGAAAGAGAAATAAGTGCATCGATTTAGTGTCAGGTCAAATCATGTCATGGAATTTGTAAAAATTATCCGTCAGGTCGAGAATCCCACTAGAGACAAGTGACTTTCCTTTCTTCAAATCACGAACATAAAACCAATCTGACCAAAATTCCATAATCTTACATGTTTGTGTTAATTGAGCAACATACAACAGTTTGGAACTGAGATTTCGAATGTGATAGACATCAACAATATTTCCATATCGAAGGGTAATGTCACCCTGACCAATAACATCCATAGAAAGTTCATAAACAACATATATTTTTTGTCTCCTTAGCTTCATCTAGCCACATGAACAAGGAGGCATCCTTAACATGTGATGAGTGCACCCAGAGTCGACTATCCATTTGTTCTACATAGAATAAGACAAAAATACCTGAGAAGTTTTGACTTGGAAGGTGATATATGTAGGTCAACATACAATGCACACGTCTCCTTCAAGGCATTTAACGTTATCCTCTAAATCCTCTTACTTATTATAGAAAAGTGTCTCCACATGTCTAGTCTTTCCACAATATTGGCATGCCTTCTTCTTTCAACTTCCACAAGGTGCATATGTCTATGATTTAGGCTTATGGTCACGGTATTAAGGTTTCCGTGTAGAGGCACCAGATTGTACTCTATCCATGGGATCCATATTTCTCTTTCCCTTGAGAAAGCGGGTCTGGTGTTTACCACCAAGCTTGCCTTATTCAAGAGTATGTGTGTTGGGTATGTGTTATATTCTTTGCATGAGTAGACATAGTGTCTCCATTGCTCCTGGTGTGTGTGTGGGGGAAATCCTTCTCTACTTGGGGGGTCATAGGAGGGTGGAGCCCCATTGTTTGGGGGGTTTGGGGGAAATGCCCCCGAAAAAAATGGTGTTTCCTGCATCCGTTTTTATTGTTTTTTCAACACATAGTTTTTGTCGATGGTTTTCTAATTTCGATTAAGGAATTATGGTTGTTGAATAATCCAACTCAATGGATTAGGGGTTTTATATGCCACATGATCATATATATATATATATTATTGTAAACAATGAAGATATGATGAATAAAATAATAGAGGTGAGGCTCTAAACGGGTTGTTGGTTTTCCTGGTTTGTGTTTCCAAGGTAAAAAAATTGTGTAATGTGTGTGTGTGTGTCATTGTGTCTTTTGTGTTTTACTATAATATGTTTATACAAGGTTAAAATCTACACTGTGTTGATCAATAATCAAAAGGCCACATAAGGCTTCAAAGGTGAAATCCTTACCATCTTCCTTGTGTGCTTTCCAGTAGGTACGAAAAGTCAACACGAACACATTCATCAGGACCGGATCGATGAGTTGTCCATATTTATTCTGATAATTTTTTCCACATTTTCCAAATTTCAACTTGATTTCTTTGAAACATGTCAAATATTCCTCCTTTCTGTCAAAACAATGAGGATCAAGAGAGATCAACTCTTTCTCCATATGCATGATGTGGCTCTCATCGACTCAGTCGAACAACGAATTCAGATTCTTCCAGAATTGATGAAGAAAGTCAATTCCACTGAGGTAAAATTGAATCTCCCATGATATTTAAGTCGTGATGACCCGTACAACCTCATCCTTCTTGCCATCAACAACGAAATTTTTCTGGTCGTATGTTGGAATTGGAATCACAACCTTCATATAATACTATAATCCTTTACTCTTTAGTAGGGTTTCCACATCTAGTGCCCATACTACATAATTTTATCCATTCATAACAATGGGATCAATCTTTGAAGCCATATTTTATATCTAGATAGAATTTTTTTTGTTTCAATAAGTTCCAATAAACAAACCACCATCCCAAAGTCAATCACACAATAGATCTGTCTTAGCAAGGTTTGTAGATAACATGTCGAGGTTTTAAACCATCGGCTCTTATATCATGTTGGTGAATAGGGTGGAACACGACATGAAACGAAGAACACAATACTGCAAATAATCGAAGAGAGAATTTTTTTTTGAAGACAGAAGGTGGTGTCTAAAGACACCATTACAACACTTAAGCAGATCACACTATGATTAGAACATCACAGTGCATATTTCACATATTGATTCACATGATATTTTTTGCATGATCTGTATGTTGATAATGACCCAAGGGGTCTACTATTTATAGCCTCAATATCTAACCAACTTTCATATAATCTGAAATATCTTGTCTGCATGTAATCATTGGTTGTTAGATTTGAATCAGCCAAATCTTCTTTGTCGAGTTGTCTTGAATGGGATGCTTAACCCGACAGACTGTTTGTCCAACTTGTAGTCAATTATTGGGTTGTCGATCCACCACCCGACTATCTTCAACTGTTGTTCAATTTTCTAAATGATAGGCACCTCAACTACTCAACCGAATGATGTAGTATGTTGGTCGATCGCTCGATCGATTATACCCATATGTAGGTCGATCATCCAACTGGCCAAACCTAGGAGATTTGTGATGAACCATCAATACTTGATGTTCCAACAAAGCCTACTTCATTGAAATTATGGGTACAAGGAATAGTAAATAACCTTTATGGAGCAAAACCTAAGAATTAAGGAGGTTAGGTACACTTGGAATATAAATTAAAGTGTTTCATTTAATGTTGTATAGGTCAGCCCTGGTGAGAGGATCCCCAAAATTAAAAGAAATATTATGTTAAAAAGGTATCATTTAATATTGAAGGGGTTAGCCCTGACCCAAGGAATAAAAGGACACATAATACTAACCTTAATCAAGAAAAAAGTCATTTAATGTGGAGTGCTCATGAGGAGGATATAAGAGGTGTGCTAGGTTTTAAAGGACCCTTGGGAGGTAGACATTATCTTGAGTAACTTCCATGTGGATTTATCTGGACTTTCCAAACTCTAAATAGTCCTCATGAAAGGTGCACCCTAACTAGGGTTTCTCTAGGGTTGAAGCATATAAATAATAAGAAGTTCACTGACCAAAGAGGTGTGAAAGAAGTGTGAATAATTTCCAAGGGCTTAGTTAAACATCTAGCTAGAGGAAAGAAGTTAATGGAATTTCAATGTGAGGATCATCTTCTTTTATATTTTCAAGGGGGAATTTGATTGCCAAATTTACTTTTTCAAATCTGTCCTAATGATCTTTTAAAGGGAAATTCTAATCCAATAAGAAGGAATAAGGTTGAGGTGAAACCCTCCTTGTGAATTATTGTTATCATTGTTCAATATTTGGTTTGTTTTCGTCCTTTATGTATGTTGAAGGGTTTTTGTTATCTTGCATTGTTCCTGGTTGTGTTTCATTTAATGTTGACTTGTAATTATTGAAGAGGTGCACCTTTGGAAGGGCCTTCCCTTTAATGTTTACATATTAAAGAAGTCCATGTGGTTGGTTAGAGAATATTTATAATATAGGCTATATGCGCCTCCTTCCATATTGTTAGAACCCTCTTTATTATTGATTCAAACTCCATCCCCCAACTAGATTAATACTTGTCCATTCTTTCACCCATTTTATCTCAATGAAAATTGTAAACAAACTTTCCTAGGGTTTCCTCCCTTGTGCCAAAAAATAACTATCCTAAAGCAAGAGGAATAGTTGTTGTGGTGACATTGGGAAATATTCCTAAATTCCCCTAGGGATGCACTTGGTTAAGGTGATTTATAACATTTGAAGTGAAAGTTCCATAGGTAGGAAATCAATGTCATTTCCAAAGATAAAGTCCATTTCCAAGAAATTTGAAGACTATGCTTCAAGACAATTGATGGGAGGATATAAATAAAAAATTGAAGTCTTGTCTAATGGCTTCACTTGAAGGAAGTTCAAGAGGGAGATACTCCACAAGAAATTTCTCACAAAAACGTGTTCTACCATTGGCTAAATTGGAGAGATATTACAGAAGAAGGAAAGTGAACAATTTATCTTGGATATCGCAAGGTTCAAGGACTCAAACATAATTTTATTCTATCTAATATATAAGGTACTTATTTTATAAAAAATGAGGGCATTGTGTTACAACAAGTACCATGGTTGTTCCTTGGTTGGATGATAATGATAATCCATTATATATATCTATTGTTGTTGGATATCCTTGTGATTTACCAAATAAATCCATAGAAAAGACTCCCTTGTTCCAAAAAAAAATGCAATCATAGTAGAAACTCATCTAAAGTCATTGCACAATGTGCTCAACACATTGCAAAACTGACATTTTGATGTTGTTTTGAAGTTGTTCCTATTGTCTTGGGAGGATGATATGATTGATTGGTTTACAATTCTAGCAGACAATAACATCAACACATGGGAATAATGTTAATGAGTATTATATAAGCAATGAGAAGAAAGGAAGGGTGATAGATTCCTATTGGCCACTTTGAATGGAGAGAAAACAAATGAGAGTGAGTTAGTGGGGGATTTCAATATGATTTGATCAGATAGTTTAGAAACTTCATAAAGATATCAGACCTATATGTGTGACCATTCTTATCCATTACATAGACGCATTTGAAGAGCAATGTTGGTTTCTAGTTAAGGGAGAAAAATCCAAATACTTTGGATAAGGCCCAAGAAATGGTAGTGAAGATAAAAAGGAACATGGAAGCCTCATGAAAGGTTGAATTGTTTGGTTCATCAAGGGAATCAAGCTCCAGAGCCGAGACACAGACAAGGACAATGAATTTCATTGATCTAGCCCTGGATGCAATAACAAAAATGACAAAAGTTATGGAGAAACTCCAAATTTCAATGGCATGAGTTCAAAACTAGATGGTTTGAATAGAGAGAGCACAAAAAAATAAATATTAACAAACAAAAAAAAGAATAAAAAGAATAGAAAAACCAATACTTCCCATATCCATGAATCTCACTAATATTGTGGATATAGAAGAAGATATGTGGTGTAGGTATTGTCGATATTTCCATATCGAAGACACATGCATTGGGTTTAGGAGATGGATCCAAGAAGGTATGTTTGAAAATGTTAATGAATCAAGTGATTTGAATTTTTTTTTTTTGATGAGGATTAATCTGTGCTTTGGAAGGAAAGTAGTATGCTATTTATAAAGAAGGTATAGGTGGAATAAAAGAGAAAATCATAAGTGTTGGAAAGGCACAAGAACTATTAGGTGAAAAACCTTCCTACAAAGAAATGAGGGATATGGCATGGAAGACTCATACTCAAAGGAATCAAGACACCAATAAATGAATATGATATAATCTTGGAGGGGGGAAGATAAGTTTCTTTGGGATGTTACACCAATAGAGATCCTTGTTTGGCAAACATAGGTGCCTAAAGGCCACCATTAGTGCAACCTCATGAGAATATACAAATTTCTAATATGTTGAATTTGGATTTACCTAATGAGTTTTCAAAAGTCAAAATACTCGTGCTCCTAATTGAATTGATGATGATTCTAGTGCAATGGGAGAAGTTGAGGAATTTTTTTGGTTTTGATGAGACAAATGAAGATTTTCTCGTAGTGTTTTAAGGCATTAATCAAGGAAGAGTAAATGGAAACCACCCCCTCTTTTATATCACTTTGATGGTGAATGATCAATTGCTTTATAATTGTAAGTTGGACTCAAGGGAATTAACCAATTTCATGTCTTTAAAGGTCATGAATCAATTAGGTCTCCAAACCACACAACCTTACAAGAATGTATGCACTATGGACTTAAGGAAGATCAACGTGTACGGGTTTATTAAATATCTCTAGGTAAAACTAGACATTTATCCAAATATTACTCTTATAACGGATGTAGTGGTCATTGATGTCCCTGTTGAATAAATTATTGTCATTGATGTCAAAGGTAAGTAAGTATTTACATATAAATATTCAAAGGAAATGTGACTTTGATAAATAAAATGGAAGTGGATTAGAAATGAAGTTACCTAAAAGTGGAGTAAAATATAAAAACAAAAGAAGTTATGTAAAAGTGGAGTAAAACATGAAAGTGGATTAGAAACGAAGTTATGTAAAAGTGGAGTAAACATGAAAGTGGATTAAAAAAATTAAAAGTGAAAGTGGAGTAAAAGCGCACATGGTATTTTCACATGATTTTAACACCCATGGTGGTATTTTACCCATGGTATGTTGAAAAATAAATAAAAAAGGGGGAAATTAATTATTTGTTTAATAAAAGTCGTTTCTTTTCAAATGAACATGAATTTTCATATAGACCTAGTGATAAAGTATAAAAGGAGAAGATGATTGTGAGAAATAAAGGTTTGTGAGTGAAAATGTAATATTATTATCTGTATCATTTGAGGAGTGACGATTGAATATCATTCAAGGAGTGACGATTAAATATTAGCAAAGATCAGACCTTGTGTTATAGAAAATAGATCTAGCATTATAGCAAGAAAAAATTTTAATGACATTTCTAAGGTATAACTAGAAGAATAAGCAACAAGATCTGGTGAAGGTAGAGAAAAAGAACAAGGAGTAATAACTGAGCAAATCTAAGGAAACTAGGAGTGAATGTTGAGCTTATCTAGTGAAAGTAGAAGTAACAAGTGTAGAGAAAATATGGTGAAAGAAAAATTAACAAGAACATAGCAGATTTGGTGAATACAACAACAATAAGCACACCAGTGAAGGAAATGCATATGAAGAACTTGTAAACTTGTAAGTAGGTTGGTGCCTACATAAAAAACAATTGTGGGGATTGGTGTGTCTAGTAGGTCGGTGCCTACAAACAACATAGGGAATTGGTGTCTCTAGGAGGTTAGTGCCTACAAACAGTAGAGGGGATTGGTGTCTCCTTTAGGTCAGTTCCTACAAACAACAGGGGGGATTGGTGTCTCTTGTAGGTCGGTACCTAAAAAAATAAGAGGGTATCGATGTTTCCTATAGGTTGGTGCCTATGAGCATTTGTAATCGTAGGTTGGTGCCTACAAATTTATAAAAAGAAGTTTTATGGTTTTCCCTTGAAAGGGTTTCCATGTTAAATAATGTTTCTTCTAGTTGTTACATTTATGTGATTGCTTCATTATGTTTTATGAATGTTAAAAATAAAATGATATTCTTATTCTTATTCGTCT
>ML787247.1:78269-98864 GCA_009831015.1 Picea engelmannii
ATATAACAGTCTCATGTGGTTAATAGACAGTGATACCATTCTTGGTAGACAACATTATCTTTGATGTTACACAACAATAACATATAATTGTTAGCCAGTGACATAATATTGTTTTCTCAATAAGAACAACTTCACATAAACCTTCTTCATCGTGGAACTTTTAATCCAACTTTTTACTTACACTAAAATACCTTAACTAATTAAACCTTTTAAGTAAATTGAACCTGGAAGAAAATAGAAGTAGATTGTTATAGAAAATAATAATCTTTATTAAGGTTAAATGATGTAAAAGTTTTAAGATTTATTGATTTTTATTAAACGTAATAGGATTATCATTTGTTAGACAGAGTTATAATGGTTGGATTACTAGGATTGTTAGACATAATGGTTTATTGGCATAATAGTTTATTATCTTGCACAAGCTTAATGGTCAAGGGATCAATAGTTTTGTCAACTAAAACTATTAATAGTTAACAGTTACTTGGTGACTATGCGCCTTAAGTCTCCTTGTCAGTTAATTCTATCTCATAGCATGTTGGATTTTCTTAGGATATTGGTCTAGGCATGTTACGTTGCGCCATGGTTATTGTCACGCCTATCACCTGGTGATGGCATGATTCTTGATGAGGGGATCATCATGTGTCCTGACAGGTAGATGCGAAGGATAACCTGGCCGGAGTCTGTGCTTCCCGATGTGGGCGTTGTTCGTTGTATTTGAGGTTGGCACTTGGTTTGTAATGCCTTAATGCGTTTGGTTTTGCGCTTCGTAGATGTTTCTAGTTATTGGTCGTCAAGCCATTGTGTCGGGACTATTGATGTTGTCCTTTAGCTTGTAGGCATTGACTTCCTTGTGTCAGACGGGTAGCCATTTTTTTTCCCTTGTTTATCGCATGTTTTGTCTAGTTGCATGATGTGATCGTATGTTGGGTCGTTGTTGTTTGTTCCCTGAATGTGTAGGTTGTGTTCATCGTCAAGCTGTGTGGTTTAACTTTTGTCATCGTTGCATTCCTGCCTAAACACAAAAACAAAAAAAATGCAATTTTTCTTTAGCTTGTAGTCGTAACGATTGGGGACGTTACATATGGTATCAGAGCGGGTTCGACCCGTGACTTGGGATCACTACGGTTTTCATTGATTTGATATCTGATTGTAATGTTGCTAATTAAGTTGACTTGTATTCTTGTAGGTAATCATGGTTAGAGGACGTCGTGAAGGAAGACGACAGGGTGCTAGGGGAGGAGGTGTGACTCCCCCAGTAGCATCCACGCCTGAGGTGTCTAACCCCCAGGGAAACGAACAGGTTGTCGAGTAGGAACAAATAGGGGTGAGTGATGTGGTTGGGCTGATGAGGTCCTTTCAGTGGATGTCTGGGGCATTTATTAGCCGTTTGGACAGAGATGAGGCCAGGGCATCAACACCCCACGAGGGTCCACTATGCGCTCCGGTTGGTACGGATAACATTCATCGCGAACTCAAGAAGATCAAATTTCCTGAGTTCTTTGGTGCCCCATACGCACAGCTGTCGAGTAATGGTTGGAGAATATGGAAATGTTCTTTTCACTTCACGACTATACCTCCAACATGAAGGTACACATGGCGGTCTTTCAACTAAACGGGAACGCTCTTCTATGGTGGAAGACGCTCTTGCCACAATTGAACATGGTCTTCAAAGACGTGTCATGGGAACTGTTCAAGGAACAGTTATGAGAGAGTTACCTATCAGAGGAATTCATTGAGCTTCAACTCAACAAGTTCAATGCCTTGCGTTAGGACGTTCGTATGGTGCCCAAGTACGAGGCTCGTTTTATGGAGTTTCTTCAGTATGCTCTGCACCTGAATATCGAGAAACTTAAGGTCAACAGGTTCTTGTTTGGCCTTAATGTCAACATTCATGCAAAGGTTAGGATTCTGATGCCGTGAGCCTTGCATGATGTCATTTAGAAGGCCCTCGTAGCAGAGGAGGATCCTATCAACGGGGGTCAGAACAGGATTCCAGTGAGATCAACAGGGCAGGTGTCATCTGGTGTGAAGCAGCATCAGACACCAACTAGACATACGCCAGGATATCATGGCTTCCAGAGAGGATCCACTTTCACTACACCTTAGTGACCTGCGCCTCGACAGCGGACTCCTTAATGAGTACCACAACATCAACAGTAGTGCCGACCGCATCAACAACAATTTAGGCGTGTTCAGTAGAACATACCAGGATTCCAGGCCGGTGGGCCGTCAACTTCTAATTCGGGTACCAGGAATACTGGACCGAAGAAAGGGTGTTGTACATGTGGGGAGCCACATTACCAGCATGACTGCCCAATGGATACGACTAGAGCATATGGATCATTTGGACCCACTACCATGGGAGATTTGGGCAAGGCCCATCGGATTCATGTAGTGGTGAATAACCGCCAGACAAAGCACCAGTTGACTGTGCTCGAGATGTCAGGTATCGTCGTTGACCAGACCCTTAGTATTTTGATAGATCCTGGTGCTACCAAGAGTTTCATTTATAGTGCAAGGATAAAAAGGATTAAGGTAAAGGCATTTGAATAGGATGAGTTTAGCTTTGTAGAAATGGCTTCTGGAGCCAAACAGAAGGTTGGAGGGAAGGTTACGGGCTGTAGTCTTAACCTGGGAGAGTTTTTCACTAGGGCCAACCTCTACGTCACGATCTTAGGATATTAAGACATTGTGATCGGTATGGATTGGTTGGAATCGCATGAGGTGATACTCAACTGTAAGACGAAACACTTGAGCTTGTTCGATGATGAGGGACATAGACGTCTGATTGTAGGTCGGAACCCGGGAGTTTCCTTGAGGTTCATCTCTTCCTTGGAGCTACGAAAGAGTATGCGCAAGGGATGTAAGATTTATGTGATCCTTGCGTTAAATGAGAAGGGAGTAGTAGAAGGTATAGAACACCTTCTGGTGGTGAGATATTTTGCAGATGTTTTTCCAGAAGAGTTACCTGGGATGCCACTAGAGAGGGAATTGGAATTTACGATAGACCTAAAGCCGAGTATTGAACCGATAGCAATAACGCCTTATCGGATGTTGACCCCAGAGTTACAAGAGTTGAGAATGCAACTAAAGGAGTTGTTGGGCCTGGGACTTATACGTCCAAGTGTGTCACCATGGGGTGCGCTAGTTATATTCATACGAAAGAAGGATGGGTCATGGAGAATCTGCATCGACTATTATCAATTGAACAAAGAAACGATCAAGAATCAATACCTGTTGCCATGGATTGGCGATCTGTTTGATCAGATGAAAGGCACGACAATGTTTTCAAAGATCCACTTGTGATAAGGGTATCACCAGTTACAGATCAAGGAGGATGACGTCCCTAAGACCGCCTTTAAGATGAGGTTTGGACATTACGAGTTTAATGTTTTACTGTTTGGACTTATGAATTCCCCAGCGGTATTTATGAGTTTGATGAATGGGGTGTTCCACAAATACTTGAACAAGTTTGTCCAAGTATTCATTGATGATATTTTGATTCACTCTCGGATGATGGAGGAGCATGATGAGCACTTGCGCTTGGTACTACAGTGTCTATGAGAGAACAAATTGTATGGGAAATTGTCTAAATGCTCGTTTTATCAATCAAATATTCACTACTTAGGGCATGTCCTCTCCGGCTAAGGTATCACCATGGATTCAGCAAAGGTCAAGGCTATTATGGGATGGCATGCACCGACGAATGTCCCGTAAGTGCATAGCTTCATGGGATTAGAGGGATACTATCGAAGGTTTGTCGAGGGATTCTCAAAGATAGCAAATCCGATTATGGAATTGCAGAAGAAGAACAAGAAGTTTGTTTGGACTGATAAATGCACAGAGGCATTTCAAAGGCTCAAGGAACTATTGACAATGACATTGTTATTGAAGGTCCCTGACATGGACGCGGACTTCTTGGTATGCACTGACGCATCCAAGGAAGGATTAGGCGAAGTTTGAGTGATTACTTACATCTCGAGAAAGTTGAGAAGGCATGAGGAAAACTATGTGACACATGATTTGGATTTGTTATCCATTGTTTATGCCTTGAGAGTTTGGAGATAGTACCTTATTAGACAAAAAATTGAACTAAAAATGGACCACTGTGGACTACAACACATCTTTAAGAAAAGTGACCTGAATGCGCGACAACTCACCCGGGAGTCATGAAGATGAAGGTAGACCTTAAACCCTTATTCTTCTGGAAGGGAATGAAGGCAGACATAGTCAAATATGTGGCAAGATGTCTAGAATGTTAGAAAGTGAAGGCTGAACATAGACATCCAACATGATTACTACAACCACACACTATTCCGAAATCGAAATGGGAGGTCATTTCTATGGATTTCATTGTTGGATTTCCACTGACGACAAGGCGACACGGCTGATTTTTTTTGGTAGTCGACACTCTGACGAAGAGTGATCATTTTATTCATGTACGTACGATGTATCAGACATCTGACATAGCTAGAGTTTTCATCGATGAGATTGTGAGGCTACATCGAATGCCTAAGAGGATTGTATCTGATCGAGGATCGATGTTTATTGGACGATTTTGGACTAGTTTCCAAGAGGCTTTGGGAACCCAACTTAACTTTAGTGCTACATATCACCTGGAGATAGACGGGCAGACCGAAAGAACAAACCAAATCTTGGAAGACATGTTGCACATGTACGTGATGGACCAACAAAAGTGTTGGGAATAATACTTGCCACTGGTAGAATTTGCATATAATATCAATTACCAAAGCACCATTAAGATGGCACCTTTCGAGTTTCTTTATGGGCGACCATGTCAGACGCCTTTGAGTTGGGATCAGCTTGAGGATAGGGTCCTGGTGGGACCAGAAGTGATCCAAAAAATGGAAGATCAAATGAAAACAATAAGATAAAGGATCAAAGAAGCGCGGGATCGACAAAAGAGTTATGTCGACGCACACCGTGTCGACCGTAGTTACAAAGTTGGCGATCGAGTCTTCTTGCTGGAAAAATTGCATAAGAGTTCGATCAAGTTTGGAAAGGGTGCTAAACTCTCTCCTAGGCTCATGGGACCTTTCAAGATTGTGGAGAAGAAGGGGTCAGTGGCCTATCGACTAGCCTTGCCTGATTCTTTGAGGCGTATGCACGATGTTTTTCAAGTATCTGTTTTGAGACATTATATTAGTGGTCCTAGACATGTTATTGACATGAGTTCCTTGCAGATATTTGAGGAGGGTGCACTCATGGTTTATCCAATCCGCATCCTAGACCATCGCATTTGACAGCTACAACGTTGAACAGTAGATCAGGTCAAGGTCCAGTGGGACAACTATAGTCCGCACTCGACGACATGGGAGGACGCATATGATATGCGTCAACGGTTTTAATTTTTGTTTGATAGATAGACTTATGATACCATGATACACTTTATTTCAACACTTATATACTATGAAACTTCGAGATGAAGTTTAGACCAAGAGGGGGTGTATGTAACATCCCTCTCTTGCGCACACTGAGTGAACTTATTCTTTGAGGACACTTGCTTGCAAGTGATCCAGATTATTATACTATTGGCCTATGATTATGATTATGAGGCATTATGGATATGATGATATGTTATTATGTTGTAGTGACATAGACATGTGCTATTGACTGGGTTCTCCTAAGTGTGCATGACTTTGGAACTTAAGGATGTAGAGGTATCGATGAATCCCCTTGGACTCTGGATTGAGTCAGGGAGTGGACTATTGGGGTTTGATTGTTGTTGATATAACATATGTACATATGATTAGATGTTATGATGATTGATTATTATTGCTGACATGATTTATTGATGATGCAGGCTGATGATAGCTTGCTGACTAGACTCACATGTGGAGTAGAGGGGTCACGCACGACAACCGGAGATTTTGAGGGAGAGGTGTGGGAGAATCCCTACCACAACCTACTAGCACTCCCGATGTGGCTCAAACTGTAGGTTAACGATTACCTAGCTCGAGAATACCCACGATGTCGTGAGGGCAGACTGCAACAGTCGCTCATGATGATTCTAAGGGGCATGCAATAAGGAAGGGGCCTTATTCCTTAGAGGCCCTTAGTCTCCCATAAGATCACCTGGCGGAGTATTGACTCTAGGGGTTTTTGATGTCTACCAAGTCAGTCAAGAGGCGAGTGGAACCCTTAGAGCACGTAGTGCATCCTGAAGGGCACGTCACATAAGGAAAATGGAAAGAGACGAGTGGCACCCTTGGAACACATAGTGCGTCTTGAAGGGCACATCATGCAAGGAAAACGAAAAGAGGCGAGTGGCACCCTTGGAGCACCTAGTGTGTCCTGAAGGGCACATCGCATTTTTAATTGGTAAGTGAATAAACCTAGACGGACTTAAAACGAATGATGTGATAAGTGAGATTTAAAAACAATTTCCCTAATAAAAATGTCTCCCAGCCTAGTGAAATTAAAATCTAGGTCTAAGTAACACAAGTGGTCAAAATAATAATCATAATTAAACATGTAACAAGAAGGGGGTAATAAATTCAATTAAATTATTAAAATCAAATTATAATGGGGGATTAAAATTTTAAAAGGGAAATGATTGTTTTATCTTCATATGTTAATTTGATTTTTAATTAAAAAGAAAAAAGGGGTAAATGGTTGTTTTTCTTCACTTGCTAAATTGAGTTTTAGTTAAAAAGGGAAAAGAGGGAAACTTAAAAGAAATAGAAAACTAAAGGAAAAAGGGAAAACATAAAGAAAGAGCTGAATGTCTAACTTAGTAAGGAATCTTGCCTTGGGAACTTGCTATTTTTGAACTCAACTAGGAATTTAGTAAGGCGTAAGTCATTTAATATTGGTAAGGGAATATTGGGACACCAAGGAGTGTTTTTAGGAATGCTTTTAGGTGGGTGAGGGAAATAGGAATAATTAATTAATTAATAAAATTGAATTTCTGGTGCAACTAGGGGATGGGTGACGTGTATGGGGGAGATTTTTCCTAATTAATTAAATGAAAAGGGAAATTAATGAGAATTTGGGAAACTAATTACTTGAAAACTCTATAAAAAGGATGGAGGAGGGGGAGTATGGATCTCATATTTATGTGTAACGTTACGTTGCTAAATGTTTTTCTTGACTGAACTTATCTTGTGGGAGTTGGGATACCCAGCTCGAGTAATGAGTGGTAGCTCGACCTTGCGAGGTGAGCTAGGTGCTAGTGGTTTTTTGGTATTGTATGCATGGCCCCTTTGTGGCTCGGGGGGCTCAGGGGGAAGAAGAGTACCCCTAGCGTTGGCTGGGAGGTACCGGTGAGATCACATTGGTCAACAAGCGGGAGCTAGACGAAGCGTGCACGGGACAACAACTCGGAGCTGTCACATTTGGCTACTGTATGCATGTGTTTATTTTTGAATGGTAGATTAATATTGTTCTGGCGCTTTCATTATTGTACTTCTATTGTGTAAATAATTGTGTTTTAATCAACATTTATAATCAATGAACTTAAAGTCATCCCAGCC
This sequence comes from Picea engelmannii, assembly GCA_009831015.1. NCBI lineage: Eukaryota > Viridiplantae > Streptophyta > Pinopsida > Pinales > Pinaceae > Picea > Picea engelmannii. The sequence continues at coordinate 85,766 of ML787247.1, forward strand.
TTACATTTGTTGTTGTTTGAATTGATTCCCTTGGCGAACCCAACCCAGATTGCTATGACTTTTATGTGTTTGTTTTATTGATTATTATGAAGAAATTTGTGTTTTTCCCTTATCCCTTTAGTCATCAGTCTATGCTTGAGTAGTCAGCTAGGAGCCGAATCGACGGTCGTCACTTTGGTGTTTAAATACCTATAGATTCAAATGCCCTTCTTTTCTATGCATGGATGATGAGTGAAGGATACAATTTTCCCAGTTGTTTATCACTTACTTATCTTTGTGTTTTACCTGTATACTCACCAAATCAAAAGTTATACATATATCATTTTACTTTGCGTTTTGACCATATTGAACTACATTTTATTACCTTCATTTGCTCTACATTTTACCTGTATACTCATTGAATCAACAATTATACATATATCATTTTACTCTGTGTTTTGACCACATTGGAATGTGTTTTATTATCTTTAGTTTCTCTTCATTTTACATGTATACTCATTGAATCAACAGTTATACATATATCATTTTACTCTGCGTTTTGACCACATTGGATTGCGTTTTATTACCTTCATTTTCTCTGTGAATTCATGTATATTAAATAATGACAACAACATTTATTATTTTTTCTTTGAGATTTCGTTTACACTTGTGCCAACAATACCGTTCATTGACTCTGCGAATAATTAGTGGATAATGATACATTGATGGACAGTTTATTGACAACGATTTCTCAAAAATGATTTTGATACTAGATCAATTTCATTATTCAAAGCAATTTTTAGTTTCAGAAAGCGATTTCTTACTCAGACAACGGTTTTCATTTTCAAGAAATTTTCATTCTCAGAAAACAAATTTTATTATCAATAAGATCTATTACTTCTACGTATTTGATTGCAATGAAATAGTAGACAACGATCTGTTACTTCTGCGTTTTTCATTGCAATGAAACAACAGACAGTGATATGTTGCTTCTGTGTTTTGATCGCAATTGAATTAGCATTTATATTATAGACAAAAAATAGCATTGAAATAGATTTTTTTTCACAGACACCGAAATACAAAACGAAATAGCATTGAGGTAGCATTATATTTTAAAGATAGTGAATGCTTCATCTTGCTTCATGACTGCGTGTGCATGATAGACGACATGTGTATGGCTGCATATTTATCTAATGTAATGACAACCAACATTTTAATGACATCCACAATTTTTAATGTGTAATGACAACCAATGTTTTTAATCTATAATGACAGCTAACATTTTTAATATGTAATAAATCTATCTGTGAATGAAATTGTTTTAAATGGTGGGTCAATGTTTTTATACATCCTCTGGCAGCGAATCCCCTGGATTGATAAATAAAGGTTATATTCTCAGCGATATCCACGAATTTTATAGAGTTGTATCCAACAACGATATCCCCGAATTTTATAGAGTTGTATCCAACAACGATATCCCCAAATTTTATGAATGATAGTGAGTTGATGGCTACGTTTGACTGTGTATTTGGTTGGGTGAAGTTATTGCATTGTATGATTGTGTATTTGGCAGCGATTGTGACTGTGCATTGGTGGTGTTGTGACTGTATAATAGTTGAACCTTTTGATGACTTTGTAAATGTTGTGCTACACTTAAAAAATAGTATCAAAGGATAGCAAGTTGAATATTTATGGTCAACGATTTATTTGTAATGCGGGTGACTGGGATTTGAAGGTTTTTATTCTCATAGAATTATACATTAACTACCGCAATGATAAATTATAAACTCTATGAATTTCTTTAATTAGACAACCACATGTGTTAGACAACATTTTAATTAATAGACCGCTTTATGGTTGGTTGACTGCGTTTTATTTATTATATATATATATATATATATAACATTCTCATGTGGTTAATAGACAATGATACCATTCTTGGTAGACAACATTATATTTGATGTTAGACAACAATAACATATAACTGTTATCCAATGACATAATATTGTTTTCTCAATAAGAAAAACTTCACATCAACCTTCTTCATCGTGGAACTTTCAATCCAACTTTTTACTTACACTGAAATACCTTAACTAATTTGCCCTTTTAAGTAAATTGAACCTGGAAGAAAATAGATGTAGATTTTTATAGAAAATAATCATCTTTATTAAGGTTAAATGATGTAAAAGTTTTAAGATTTATTGATTTTTATTAAACGTAATAGGATTATCATTTACTGGACAGAGTTATAATTGTTGGATTACTTGGATTTTTAGACATAATGGTTTATTGGCGTAATATTTGATTATCTTGCGCAAACTTAATGGTCGAGGTATTAGTTGTTTTATCAACTAAAACTATTAATAGTTAACAGTTACTTGGTGACTATGCGCCTTGTGCCTTAAGTCGAGCTGGAAAGGGTGGTTGGTCATAGTCATTTCATGATACAAGTTGCCTTGTAGGAAACAAGAATTCTTCGGTCATTGGCACAAATTTAAATCGAGTGATGCCATCTTGCGTCCTGTCGACTTGTTGCTTGGGTGTGTGGGTACAGTCTCCTTGTCAGTTAATTCGGTCTCCTATCATGTTGGATTTTCTTTGGATATTGGTCTAGGAATGTTACGTTGTGCCATGGTTACTATCAAGCCTGTCACCGGGTGATGGCATGATTCCTGAAGAGAGGATCATCGCGCGCCCTGACGGGTAGAGGCGAAGAATAACCTGGCCGGAGTCTCTGCTTCCCAATGTGGGTGTTGTTCGTTGTATTTGAGGTTGGCACTTGGTTTGTAACGCCTTAACACATTTGGTTTTGCTCATCATAGAGGCTTCCAGTTACTGGTCGTTAAGTCGTTGTGTTGGGACTGTTGATGTTGTCCTTTATCTTGTAGGCGTCGACTTCCTTGTGTCGGGCTGGTAGTCGTTTGTTTTCCCTTGTTTATCGGATGTTTCGTCTGGTTGCATGATGTGCTAGTATGTTGGGTCGATGTTGTCTGTTGCTTGAATGTGTAGGTTTTGTTCGTCGTCAAGATGTGTGGTTTAACTATTATCGTTGTTGCCTTCCTACCTAAAAACAAAAAAAAATGCACTTTTTCTTTAGCTTGTAGTCTAACGATTGGGGACGTTACACATCAATTTGCTACAAAAATCCCCAAATGACCATTTTCTCCTAAAATGTGATCTAAGTACGTGGGATTCTTGGTGAGTGTGTCTATGATGGTGTTATAATTTCATCCCCTCAAAAATATCCAACACCTATCTTGTATATATTAAATATGGCTTTTAGAGAAATTATAGTAAGTCGATGAATTTGTAACAAATCGTTACTCTATTATGAAAATTTGGACAAGATTTTTGCTCACTGATTAGATGGCTTACATTGGATTGTCCTTTGGAAAGCTCCTATCCTTATTTTGAAATCCTACTCTAGATGCATCCCTTCTCTTTTAGATCTTCCTACCAATGGTTAGTGGATGGGGTGGTTCTTACTGCACCACCAGATGAAATTGAAATAATTGAAAAGCGTTCTATCCTTAATATACAAAGAAATGAATGAAATCTGTAGAAATAAAACACACCCTAGTTAGGAAATTTCAAAGAAAAACTAATTAGGTGTTTGGATGCCTTCATGCTACTAAGAATTTTCTATCACCAAGTTATCTATTGACATGAGATAGATTTTTGATCCAGATGGATATCGGTGGCCACTCACCTTTTCCAACTAGCTCAAAACAATTTTCTGACAATTTTGGCAATTTACTATTTTTAGCAGTTTTAACTTTCGGGGCCATTTTGAGGGCCTAAATGAAGGTTTTTCAGGATTGAGCTCCTCAATTATATCTAAAGGCATAATTGATCCCCCAAAATTAATCTCCTCTTTGATACCTTTCCAACGGGCTATCACACACCTAAAACAGAGATCGTATGCAAAAGTTACGACCCTGGGAAGTTGATGTACTAATTTACCCAAACGGGGCCCACATGACTTTTGGCTCTTCATCTCCTAGGGTTAGGTTTTTGGATGTCTAGGGTTTTTGGAATTCTTTCTTATTGTAAAAAGGCCTTCAGATCCCCATTGTAACCTTATTCTTGCAAATGCACGCTGCCATCACATCTCTTGTCAGAGATAAGTCGCCACCATTCCAGCAAGTTTGTTTCCGCTACATTTTATAGTTTCAGCTTATTTCGTTATTGAATAGAAAATCAGTTTTACTGTATCTCTGTTATTTTGTGTTAAGAACCTGTTAATAATTTGTATTCATTTCGTTCTGCTCATAAAATCTGGATCAGTGGTATCAGAGCGGTCTGCTCCTTGTCATCTTAATGCATGTTCCCAACGAGGTCAGAGTACAAAGAGTTGGGTCTCGAACTTGTTTCTCTCGAGGAAAGAAGCTCTCGCATGCCCAAGTGACCTCCCATGGCAGGAGAAAATAAATATGAAGGGACAAGAGATCCTTTCAAACTGTTGATTGAGGAATCCCTCATGCAACAGAGGAATAAGATGATGGATAGTTTCGCGCAAATCCTTCGGCGACTACCAATAGGCGATGCATCTTCTTCGAACGAAGGTGCCACCCCCTTCAAGGTACAAATAGACTTCGATATTCCTATATTTGAAGGTTAGATATACGCAAATGTTGTAGACAAGTGGTTGAATCTACTAGAAGGGTATTTTTCTATCCATAACTTTTCGAATAAAGAAAAGATTACTTTTGCGCTCCTCAAAGTCGTTCCCCATGTCAAAGATTGGTGGGAAAGTTTCTGTGAGCAAAAGGAAACAGAGGAAACCTAATTATTTTCAGTCACGACCACCTGGGAATCCTTGAGGGATGTTATTAGGGAACAATACTACCCTATCGGAAGTTATGACGACTTGTATACCAAATGGACCACACTGCGGCAAGAAAGAGACTAAGCAGTGCCAGATTTCAAAAATATCTTCCATACATTGTGCACCAAGTTGGGTATCAAAGATTCAGAGCTACATGTGGTGCTCAAGTATCACAGTGCTCTGCATAGATAAATCCAGACTGAAATGGAATTTCTAGACATCTCATCCTTGGGCGCGACCTACCGATATGCCGTCAAATCGAGCAGAAGCTCAAACAAAAGACGCGAAAATTTGGGCCTGGGAACCCCTCACAACAAAATCCAGGAAAGGGCGGCCCCAACCCACCGAAAAAAGGACAGAGAAAAGATGGACAGTATTAGGACAACCAGTCCAATCCGCAAGCAAAGAAGGACACCGAAAAGACAAAGAAAGATACAGGGAAGTGGTGTGACTTCCATAAGAGCCCTTGGCATAACACTGCTGACTGCCGCTCAAAGCAGTCACTGGTGGTCGAAGTGAAAGCCTCTGAATCAAATGTAGATTATGACTCTGAGATAGAACTAGAAAGGGGAAGACAGATCATTGATGCGGAACCCAATGCCACCGTTGCTACCACTAAGCTCCAGCCTGGTGAACCAGATGAGCCAGAACAAGGAGAGTGCCTCTTCCATTCACAGATGTGGGTAAAAGGAACTCCACTGCACTTCATCGTTGATAGAGGTAGACAAAAGAACCTCATCTCAGTAGAGGTCGTTAAGCGGCTGGCCCTGCCAACAACGCCACACCCACAACTGTACACCATTGGATGGCTCCGCCAAGGAAGCGATCTTCGCGTCAGCCAACATTGCCGACTGTCGTACGACATCAAGCCCTTCAAAGACAAGGTATTCTGTGATGTTTCTCCTCTCGAAGTTTGTGATGTTATTTTGGGCCAACCTTATTTATGGAAATGTCATGTTGTATATGAGTCTAGGCCTTGTAGTGTTATTTTTACTTTGAACAGGAAATTGTACAGGATATCCAAGGCAGTCCCACCTAGTGCTATTTCCTTGATCTCTATTAAGCAATGCAGGAAGGTCATCTCTCAGACGAGGAAGTTTGTCTCCTTCCCAATTCGCTCTCAGAATAAGTGGAAGATCATGGCCACATCCAGGGTCTCTGTGACTGACCTCTCCACACAGCAGAAGCAAGTATATAAGGTCATGGAAGAATACTCAAATATCTTCTCCTCACCTACAGGGGTACCTATGCACTGCCAGGTCAAGCACCCCATCGATCTGACCCCCAACGCACCACTACCCAATGGGCCAGTCTATTGTCGCTCTTTGTTAGAGAATGAGGAGATCAAGCGACAGATCCAAGAACTACTCCACAAGGGGCACATCTGCCCCAACTCATCACCTTGCGGGAGCATAATCATGCTGGTACTTAAGAAATATGGGACTTGGCAACTTTGTATTGATTACTGGGCTCTAAATAAAATCACAGTCAGAAAATGGTACCCGATTCCCCGAATCGATGACCTCCTTGGTCAACTCACAGGGGCCAAATACTTCAGTAAGATTGATCTGAAGTCTGGCTACCACCAGGTCTCGATAGAACAAATAGATGTATGGAAGATTGCCTTCAAGTCAAAGGAAGGCCTTTTTGAATGGTTGGTCATGCCCTTTGGTTTGACAAATTCTCTAGCCACTTTCATGAGGATGATGGACGATATCCTGCGACCATTCACCAATAATTTTGTAGTGGTGTATCTGGATGACATTCTAATTTACAACAAGACTTGGGCCGAACACTTGCAGCATATTCAACAGGTTCTGCACACCCTGGGACAACACAAGCTATACGCCAACTTGGAAAAATGCTCCTTCGGCATGGACAAGGTCCATTACCTGGGCTACATCATTGATCAACATGGCGTACATGTGGATCTAGCCAAGATTAAAGTCATCCGTGACTGGCTAGCCCCAACAACACTCACTGAGCTTCAAAGATTTTTGGGCCTTGCCAATTTCTACCGCAGGTTCGTGTTGGGTTTCTCCCATATTGCATGGGCCCTCAGCCAAATAAACAGGGGTGGTGGTAAGGCAAAATTTGCGTGGGGCTGGTCCCAACAACAAGTGTTCGATGATTTGAAGCAGCGCTTGTGCTCAACCTCAATAATTTCACTACCAAACTTGAAACATCCTTTTGAGATCGAGACATATGCTTCAGACTATGCTATGGGCATCGTTCTCACTCAGCACGGCCACCACGTGGCCTATCATAGTGAGACATTGTCAGATACTGTCCGTAAGTACCCTACTTACGACAAAGAAATGTACTCCATTATGCAAGCATGCCGCTTGTGGAGACATTACATTCTTGGGAAGGAGACAGTCATCCACACTGATCATAAGCCACTGCAGTTCATGCAAACATAGGGAAAATTGCAAAATGACCGCCATCAAAAGTGGTCCACATACTTGCAACAATTCCACCTCAACATCAAGTATAAAACAGGAAGCACCAATCGCGTCGCTGATTTCCTCAGTAGACCGTCAATCACGACACTCACCACGGTGCTAGATTCTTGTGGCCATGAGACATCTGGATGGCCCCAAATCTATGAGACAGACCCTGACTTGGCCACCACCTACCAAATGTTGGGTGCAAACGCAGTTGTCGATAATTTCCATCTTCAATATGGGTTGTTGTGTCGTCTGGGCCATATCTGTGTTCCATCAAGTGAGCGAGCGAAGCTGATCTGGGAAGCCCACTACAGTCGGGTGGCAGGACACTTCGACGTCAAAAAGACAGTGGCAATGCTACAGAAACATTTCTACTGGCTGAAACTTCGATAGGAGGTCAGCAAGTATATCAGGTCCTGCATTGCCTGTGCTATTGCCAAATCGACCACTAAGAAACAGGGCCTGTACACCCCTCTTCCCACTCCTGACAGGCCATGGGAATCCATCTCAATGGACTACATGTCAAGCCTCCCATCCACCAAGTGGGGAAACGACTGTGTTTTTGTGGTTGTTGATCGCTTTTCTAAGATGGCGATTCTGGTTGCTTGCAAGAAGAGCATCACAACAGAGGCCACTGCCAAGGTCTTCTTTGAATGAGTCTAGGTACATTTTGGAATCCCACAAACCATTGTCTTAGATCGGGATAGTCGTTTTCTCAGCACATTTTGGTCGAGCCTCTAGTCACTGCCGGACACCAAGCTCACCAAATCCACGGCCTTCCACCCCCAGACAGATGGCCAAACCGAGGTTGTAAATCGAATGCTTGTGCATATCCTTCATATGTATAATTAAAAGCACCCTCGCACATGGGATGAGAGCCTTCCCTATGTCCATCATAGCTACAACTGAGCCTTGCATAGCTCAACCGACCACAACCCCTTTCAAGTGGGGTTGGGATTCCAACCATTGGGTCCCATAGATGTTGCACTTCCCCTTGCGGTCACCTCGCCGACCCATCTCCTGCTCCAAGTGAAGCTGACAAACCCACCTGGTTCATTGAGTGGATCCATCACATCCGCCAACAAGTTCAGGATATCCTACAGAAGTCCAATGACAAGTACAAACAACGCCATTATCAACATCGAGTGCCACATAAGTTTCAGGTGGGTGACAAAGTTTGGTTGCACTTACAGAAAGAACGCCTTACAGGTCCCCATCGGAAGCTTTGCCCACCCCATTATGGGTCGTACACTATCACCAAGGTTGTGGGGGATAATTCTTTTGAGTTCAACATTCCTCCTTTCCTTGGCCTACACCCGGTGTTCAACGTGGATCTCCTTCGCCCTTATTTCCCACCATTATTGGACACCTCAGAAGTAGCAGAAAAACTGACACCAACATAGCTCAACCCTGATTGCATACAACATGCATCCAATGATCAGATTGTGTACAAACATATCAAGGGCACTCGACAACAAAGGATCCATCTTTATCAAGTCGTCAAAGCAGGGCAGCTCCCGTGCCAAGGCAAGTGGCTCACCCGGGGCCAAGTTCAGCAGAAATTTACTCATCTGATGGGGGACCTCAACGAAATGGAGACCATTGCTTCCTAAGGAGGGAGGATTGATCCAGATGGATATCGGTGGCCACCCACCTTTTCCAACTGGCTCAAAACAGTTTTCTGACAATTTTGGCAATGTACTATTTTTAGCAGTTTTAACTTTCGGGGCCATTTTGAGGGCCTAAATGAAGGTTTTTCGGGATCGAGCTCTGCAACGATAGCCAAAGGAATAGTTGAGCCCCCAAAATGAATCTCCTCGATGATAAATTTCCAACGGGCTATCACACGCCTAAAACGAATATCATATGCAAAAGTTACGACCCCGAGAAGTTGATGTACTAACTTACCCAAACAGGGCCCACATGACTTTTGGTGCTTCATCTCCTAGGGTTAGGTTTTTGGATGTCTAGGGTTTTTGGCATTCTTTCTTATTGTAAAAATTCCTTCAGATCCTCATTGTAACCTTATTCTTGTGAATGTGCACTGCGATCACATCTCTTCTAAGAGATAAGCCACCACCATTCCAACAAGCTTGTTTTCGCTGCATTTTACAGTTTCAACTTATTTCGTTATTGAATAGAAAACTAGTTTTACTGTATCTCTGTTATTTTTTGTTAAGCACCTGTTAATAATCTATATTCATTTCGTTCTGCTCATAAAATCCGGATCACTTTTCCTTTTCCATGAATCAAACTAAAATAAAACACACTGTACCGGCATACTTTAGATTTGGTGAGATAGCATACTCGCTATAGAATATGCACATGTTCTTACCTCTCATCTTAATGTCACTATCTCACTACATCTAGAATGTTAGAAAATAAAAAAATCACATGCACAAACAAAAAGGGAAAAAAATGAAAGACTGAAAACCAAATTACCAATGCCTAATCCCTTAGCATCTCTCTGGAAACGAAGCCAAAGATGTCCTAAAATTTAATTGCTTAAATTTTTTTATCATTAATTATCAATCAAGGAGTTTGTAAGCTTGTGAGACACTGGAACTATATGTCATGATTTGGAAGATAAACTAATCCTACTAAATTCAAAATGCAATTCGCTCAATAAATCATTTCCAAGAGCTAAGACTTAAAAACTCCCATGACTTTACCTAGCATAAAATTAAATCAAATAAATATTGTGATATAAAACCTATTCTAGAAATAACATAGTCATAGATTCGAGTCTCATGGATTCACATCTCTTTCAAGATCTCAAGGTTAACAACTTCCTAAAAATTATGGAAACAAACCACACACGACCGTTAACACACTTGGACTAAATTTAAAAGCATGAAAATTAAGTAAAGGCATAAGCAAATTAAGCAATCAAATATTCAAAGTAAAAAAAACAATTTGAACCATCACACCATTCTTGCAGAAAAGAAACAGACCATGCTTGTATTTAATGAAGAAATCTAACTACACGAGAAAATTACATAAATAAAATAAAGAACCACCATGCTCTCATGGTGTGAGCACATTCTCCTAAGAATTCATGGAGGGGAATTAAACTACGACATCATATAATTTAATCAAATCATAAACCACAATAAAATTACGTACTTACAATCCATATAAGAGAATATCCTAAGAAAATGTATTCACTCCATCATGAATTGGAAATTTGCTCCAAGAGTCCTCCCCTTGGAATGGAGCAATAACTGTTATTTATTGTAACATCTCGCTCTTGCGAGAACATGTTATTGACTTATTCTTTGAGAACACTTGCATGCAAGTGATCCGGTTTTAGTATATGGTTTTCAATTTCTCTTATGGATTCCTATGATGATGTTGATAGATTATGATTTATGTTTTATGATATCTATGTGTTGACAGATGTTATTGACGAGTTTCCCCTGAGTGTGAAGAAAACTTGAAAGATTGAGTATGTCGATGGAATCACTGGACCTCCTAGGACTCCGGATTGAGTCAGGGAGTAGATTGTATTGGTTTGAGTATTTCATTTGTGCATATGTGACATATGATCAATTATATTATGATGTTTTTTATGGATCTTTGACAGTGTTTTGTTGATGATTTTAGGTTGACGATTTCTTGCTAATCTGACTCACATAAGGAGTAAAGGGGCCATGCACAACAACCAGATATTGAGGGAGATGTGTGGAAACATCCCTGTCACAACCTACTATCACTCCCATCGTGGCTCGAATTGTAGGTTAACGATTACCTAGTTCGAGAGATCCGCAATGTTGTGAGGGAAAACTAGGACAGTCACTCACGGAGATTATAAGGGGCGCACAATAAGGTAGGGTCCTTATTCCTTAGAAGCCCATAGTCTCTCACAAGGTCGTTTGAATGGAGTATTGACTCCAAGGATTGGACAACTACCAAAACCAGTCAAAGGCAAGTGGCACCCTTGGAGCACGAAGTGCGTCTTGAAGGGCATGTCGCGTAATTAAAATTTGAATCAAGGGCGAGTGGCACCCTTGGAGCACAGAGTGCGTCTTGAAGGGCGCGTCGCAGTATTTAAAAAGGTGAGTCAATGAACCTAGGTGACCTAGAAAACTTTGAGCGAATGTTAAACATTGTTAAATCTTGAGCATTATTGAATTAATTAATTGATTAATTAATTAATTAATTGAAGAGTGAATTTATTAATCATAATCTCTAATGGTCTAAACTTTTGCAAATAAAAATTTAACTAAGCATAAGTCTAAGTTAATGAGAGGACAAAACACTAATTTTATAAATTAAATAATGAGGGGATGAAATAAATCAATTTAAGAAATCAATGAAAATAAAATAAATCTAAAGAGTGATTTAATACACATTGTGCAAGTAATTACCAAATTGGAATTTAAGGTAAAATTAGAATAAAGCTAAAGGAAAGGGTACGCATAGAAAGGAAACTAGAGTCTAGTTAACAATAGTCTAACTAGGAGATGTTTCCTATTTTAACTCAACTCTGTTTTAGAAAGGCGTCAGTCATTAATTGGAAATAAAGGGAATAAAATGACAACTAGGAGTGATTTTATGAGTGCTTTTAGGATGGGTGAGGGAAATTGACTTTTAATTAAATTAAATTGTGGATTTACATGTTCAACTAAGGGAACGGGTGAGAAGTGTATGGGGGGAATAATTCCTAATTAATTTTTAAAAATGAATTAAATGTGAAAATGACAAGGTGTCATTAAGAAATTCTATAAAACAAATGGTTGAGAGGAGAAAAGGATCACACTGGTTATGAGTAAGGTTATGCTGCAGAAATTCTGACTGGTTTTACTTGTGAGAGTTGGGATACCCAACTTGAGAGAGAGAGTGGTGGCTCTACCTTGTGAGGTGATTTGCGAGCTCGAGGATTCTGGTTGTGTGTGTGTGTGGACCCTTTGCGTCTCGGGGGACTAAGGGGGGAGAAGAGTACCCCTAGCGTTGGCTTGGAGGTACCGGTGAAGTCTCAACGATTAGCAAGCGGACGAAGGAAGGAAATGCTAGCTGCTAAGGACCGTTATCAAGCCTATCTTCGTCGGTTATGGTATTCGAATTGATATTGCAATTGTAATTATAGTTTCAGAATTGATGTAAATTTTATGGCATGTCTTGTATCAATTGAAAGGTTATGATGGGTTCGTGAAAATGAAGAAAATTTTCTGATAATTCTATTCCTTCCATTCTTAAAATTTTTTATGGTCACTGGTGAATATCCTTGTATAGAATACGAAATTTTTGATAGCTGCCATGTTTGGGTATTTATCTATCTAGTTAATCTATTAGATTACATAACTCATATAGTAAGATGTTTTACTAGGATTGATTGTTTTTAATCATACTTGTATCTGTGCGCTATATGATCTACTTGCACCTAGAATTAGATGAGGTACTAACTGGATTTAATTATCTTGTTTAAATAAGCATGTGATCAAGAGTGAATCGAGATCCATATTTTGTAATTTATTGAAGGGTAGTATTGTCATTGTGATTTAGCTATATCTCTTAGATAGTATGTAAATCAAATTATCATTCAAACTCTTGGAACTTTATTAACTTGTTTTACATTATATAAATATTATATCCAGTAAAGCATGCGATCATTTTCCTCCTTTTGTTCTCAGAGCTATTGTATTTAGATAGAATCATATATTTATGTAAAGGAATTACATACATTTTTATCTCTTGATTCATTCAGGTGAACATAAATTTGTTTAGCCAGATACTAATCTTACTCTTACGATTCAGAGGTCCTGTAGATCCTCATTTCTTAAGTTGAGAAATTAAAATGATCATTATATTGCAACCATTTAATAATTGGGAAAATTAATCG
>ML787247.1:115286-140072 GCA_009831015.1 Picea engelmannii
ATGCCTGGGAAAATTTGCTTTTGGAATCAAAACAACAAAGGTTTTATTCAGTTGGGGACTTACTTTCCCTCTTCTTCTCGAGTCTTCAACCACATCAAGAATGTCCTGGCCCATAAGGTCGAAAAAATGTAGGAAAAGTTCTATCGACCAACCGTTGGGTCCTGGGATTTTCTCCCTCTTAAAACTTTTAATAACCTCAAATAGTTCCTCCTTAGTATAGGGGGATTGTATCAATAGAGCCTCCTCTTGTGATACCATCCTTGGGAAGAGGCTGGCTGTAGCTGCCTGCGCTGCCAAAGAAGGAGCTGGATGTGCTTGGTAAAACGTTTTAAAGTGTGTGAAGGCCGCCGACTTGATCTTTGCCTATGAGTGGTGCACAACTCCGTTATCCTCTTCAATCTTTCAGAGATGCTTTTTTGATCTGCGGTAGCAGGCTGCTCGATGAAAAAAGCTTGTATTTTTGTCTCCTCCAACCAACTACAACATCCTGCTTTTTACACGCCATCTCTCCTCCTCATCTCGGAGATGTTTGTTACGAGCATCCTCTAGACAACGAATCTTGTGATCCAGCTCCTCGCTGCTAGATATATGGAGCTTTTGTTTTAGAAGAATCTCCAGCTCGAGTTCAATGTTATTGAGCTCGGCTTGCTCCCTGTCTTTTTTATCCTTTAGCCATTGAATAGTGTGTAATTTTAAGCTATTGAGTTTTCTGTACAAATTTCCTTGGGCGTCTCCAGGTATGGTGTGAGCGCTGTCTGTCCAAACTGTGTAAACCAGATTTATAAAGGAAGTTTCCTTCAGCCAAATAACATTAAATTTGAAGGGATGACCCGCACCCCCACGACCTTCCCCAATTTGAAAACAGATCGGCGTATGATCCGATAGGAAGGGTAGATTCACCCAAGCACGACTACTGTAGGAAGGTATAAGAAGACTCTCAACTACCAGGAAACGATCAAGTCTTTTGGAAATACTTGCAGTCCCTTGTCTTCCGTTCCTCCAGGTCGACAGGAGCTCTGGCGGTTTTATGTCAATCAAAGTATTTTTGTAGAATAACTGTTGGAAGAAGCTTGATAGAGGGTCATTCGTCGCCTTGTCACCCCACCTTTCTAAAGGACTAGTAATTAAATTAAGGTCACCGACGAGAATGAGTTTTTCAGCCGCCAGTAATCCCAGATCATCTAGCCGCTGCCAGAAGTCTTTGCGATCCACGCTTGGGCCATATACATTGAGCAAGTTGATAGGTCGGTCCAGTTCGAGGCTAGTCCCGTATAGCAAGATTCCTCCAGGACTGAGCATCGGGGAGAGATTGAAAAATGTGGGATCCCAAGTGGCCAACAGGCCTCCCGAAGTTCCAACTGAACTAGCCGCACAGGACAGCCAGCTCGGGCGAAGGAGATGCATGAAATCTCTGGCCACTGATGCAACAACAAGAGTTTCTTGAAGGAAAATGATTGACGGATGTGTATGTTCAATGAGTCTTCGCATGGAGGCTTGTTTCAGGGGTCCTCCGAGCCCTCTGATGTTGAGGGATAGCAAGATCATGATTTCCCTCTTGCAAGGGCTTTCATATCTCTAAGCGCCCCTTGTGATGGAATAGGGATGGAAGAATCCGCTGAAGTCGAACTAGTCAATGTCTTCTTTCGAGCACTGCGTGTTTTTAAAGGTGAGAGCTCCAGGCCAACTCCTCTTGACCAAGTCGGATCCAGCTCTGTAGCAGGTTTGTGTCTTGAGGAAGAGGGTCTAGCCGAGAGACTATCGATGGAAGGAACATGAGTTTTTCCATGATAGGTATGAAGAGGGATAGACTCAAAAGGAAGAGAGGTCACAAGGGAAGAATCCCGAATCAAGGCATCCAATTGAGTTTCCGAATGGGAAGGTTCGCTGTAGCCAGCGATAGAGTTAGGACTATGGGAGCCATCTGATGCAGAGAAAGGGTCAGTCTCAGATAGTCTTGAGGGATGTATTAAGGGATGAGTAGTGATGGGAACAGTATCAGGTGGAGAAGGAATGGAAGTAGATGGCTGGGTAACAGTAGGTAAGAGAGGATCAACAAGATGTCCAGGAAACGTCGAGGTCTCATGAGGCAGAATGGAGTCAGCATGTTCAGATATGAAAAGCCTGTCCGAGGCCGAGAAAGTACTGTAGAGAGATGGGCAGAGTTTTTGTATCTTACCCACTATAGAATCATCCGGAGTAGTGCCATCTCTTTGATAGAATGAAGACTCTGCTGGATGATTTGGTGACGAGATGTAGCCATTAAAATTTGCCTCTTCAACTGTATCAAAGTTCGCCTCAGGAGGAGGGAACTTGGAGCAATCTCTTCGCAAGTGTCCAGTTCTGCGGCAGAATGAGCAGCGGAACGGAATGCCAAGGTAGTCCAATCTCTGTGAGTGCAGTTGACTGCGCCAGTCTATCTCCAAGACTTCGGAAAGTCCAGCCTGTATGTCTATTTCAACATAAATCGTCGCTAATCTTCTGTTCGCTGCCTCTAGAAAGTTTGAGTCCACTTTGAGAAAACGTCCTAAGGAAGCGCCAATCTGTTCAAGAGCTTTCAGATTCCATAGTTGGAGTGGGAGACCTGGAAGGAGCACCCAGAGATGCCTATGGATAAAAAATTCCGAGGCAGGGTTAAAACCGAGTCTCCAACGTTTTAGCATGAGACTTCCCTCGTCGATGGGCCAGAAGCCTCCCAGGATCAAAGAAGAGTCTTATGGAGTCTTAAAAATAAAGCCTAGCCATCCATGTTGTAGCAGATGAAACTTGGGAAGGTAACCAAGAATTGGTTTCCAGGTGGAGTCCATCCAGTCCTCTAGCTTCTGCTTACAATATTGTTTATAGGCAAAACGACCAACTAAAGCACACAGGGCTAAGTTGCAGGCTTCTGGAAGACCGATATCCATTCCAAGTAATAGCTTGGGATGTCTTCGCTTAGGATTCCAAACCTTTTGAGGACGTTTATGTGAGACAGGTTTCTTGTAAGTGGGCGATTCCTCCAAAGACTTATATCCTGGTTGTGTAAGGCACCTCCGGTAACCTGTACCAAACTGTTTTAAACTAGTTTGTGGAGAGATAGGTTGTGCCTCTTCCAAATGGGGAAGAGATGGAACGTCAATGAAAACAGCGGCCGACGACAGAGTCAGTGAAGTAGAGTGTGGTGGGAGAGTGGGGATGGAATGCAACTGTGGAGGCGCGCCAACAGTCTTATTTAAACATAAATGTTTTGTGCAGAGATCGTCTATCGAGGCCAGAATATCAGGGTGGTCCCAAGGGTCTCCCGGGCTCTCCACAGATGTAAAAGGCTCCTTTGACTCCATGTGAAACTACAAAAGAGAATCCAATGGAAATGGGCGAGAGACGGGGACAGATAAGGCTTAGTCAGTGGGTGTCTCCCGTCCTTTCCGGTGAGTCACAGGGAAAGCGGAAGGGGAAGGAAAATGAGTACTAACAGTCACACCGCGCAAGTCAGGGAGGCAGGGAAAATGACTGGTAGTCAGCAAGTAGAGACAACCCCGTAGTTCAAAGCCGAAAATACAGATGGACAAGTGAGAGTAAGACAAACTAGCGAGCAAAAAGAGGAAAATCCTTGCAGAGATAGAAGAAACCAACCAAGAGGCGCCAAAATGCAGTGAGCAGGCTAGACAAATCTGAAAAGAGGGATACCCACTTTACAAATGTTCACTGCTGACGGAGGGATCATGTAGGCCCCCTGATCAAGGACCTCTGTTCCAGATTCAGCCTAAGGTAGGCACCAAAACCAATTTCAAGTTCAAAAATCGCTGTGGGCGCCAAAATCGCCCTCCGAGAAATCCCCCACTCTCTCTCAGCACTTTGGATAGAAAAAGTAGATAAAACCGTGCAAGCAAACTGAGCAGAGAAAAGGTCTACTAAGACTGTAGAGCTTGTGAAGTGTAGAGGTCACCGATCGAGGCTAACTGAGTAGTCCAGACCGACGGAATGAGTATATGGAGTCGTCAAAGGTGCAAGTGGTTCCACTCAAAATACTCATGTCTTGGGCGCCAAACTCTTTTGTAATGAGCCGAGTCAAAAGAGTCCTCCTGGTTCCGCTGGAGTTAAACGGAAAGTTAAAGTACCTATCTGGAAAGCAGTGGCCGAGTTTCCGCTGGAGCTTCAACGGAAATATGATGTACCTATCTGGAGGCAGAATGGTCGAGTTCCGCCGGGAGAAAATGAACAGCACGAGATTCAAATTCAATCTTTCCAGACCTCCCTCCAGAGAAAATTCAAAAATCGCCTCGGTTCTGGTTCCTCCATCCTCGACTCCTCCTTAGGTTGGGCATACTTATACTATCCATATTACATAAATGTATCTTTTCTCTTTCTATAATCAGCGTGAAGATGTGTATCCAATAGTTTGGTCTCAATAAATATATTGTCCACCAAACGCAGTGTGATATGGTCCATATTGGAATAGACACAAACTAGATGAATAAAAAAGAATGGGGGCTAGATGAATATGGATTGATTATACTTTTGTTCATTATGATAGAATTTGGTTGAATATATTTCTTATTGGTTTAATACAATATATGGTTTTTACTTTATTTTAATTATAAAAGGGATTGGTTAAGTTTTAGATTTTGTTTATTCATGCGGTGTGGAAGATTTACTAAAAGATAAGAAAACCTAAAGGTTTTTAACGTGTTACTAATAATGAAAGCAATGTAGAGAAATTGTAAATGACATTATATAATGGTGCATACTTTTTTTTAAGAAATAATTACTTTTTAACCATTTACTTTTCATAAAAAAATTTAACATGGTTGTTTTAATAAATAATTTCAAAACATTTCAATTTTTTTAATATAGTTGTTTTAGTACACAAATTCTAAGTATAGAAATCAATTATCTTACTTTAGATTATTGTGATTTAATTCTATAAGAATCAATAAAAGAATGGACCAAAAGTTTATTAATTTAAGTCAAAAACGATATTTTTTGGTTTGTGATTTCATTTGTTCCTTACCTTTGTTCCAAAGGCAGGGACTGGCTGCTATGCAAATTTCACTTGTATATTAAAGTCACATTTCCTTTGAATATTTGTATGTGAAACTTACTTACCTTTGACATCAATGGCAATAATTTATTCAACAATCTCCTCTTTTGTCATTGATGGCAACCCTATACTCAAAAACACGTAATCCTCCATGAATAGAAATAATTCTCCCTTGTCTGCAGCTCTCCCCTTATTTGTAATTTTCCTCCCCCTATCTGTAATTCTCTCTCCTTGAAATCAATGGAAAATGTAGGATCCCCCTGAGCTATGCTTCTTAACTGACGAGATGAGAGGGATATCACTCTCAGCTTTTGTTTGAGATATGCAAATGTTTCTCTGAGAAGGGGTTTGGTAAAAATATATGCAACTTGTTTCTTGGTAGCAATGTATTCGAGCTTGACACTTTGTTCAACTACCTATTCTCTTAGGAAGTGGTACTTGATGGGAATATGCTTCGTCTTTTTTTACATAGTTCCTTTTGTTGTGTTTCTCCCCCTTAGATTGTTCTTTCTCTTGTATTTTTATGAAGTAGCTCCCCCTATGAATGTACTATCTTTTATTGTTGTAATTTCCAAGTCATCTTTTTTTTACCATCACTCTCCCGAAAAGATCCTTTTGCTTCTTATTAACAAATATACCAAATATTTGTTAGATGTTTCACTATCACAGTACTATTATCTCCTCACAACTAATAGGATTGGATGCCTTCAACATTTTTTCATAATCCACTGCTAAAACATGAATGGTTTGATATTGTTCAAAACAAATGTCCATCTACAACTTATCACATCTCCATGTGCTTTGAATCTTCAAGCTACTGTATTCCTTCATAGATTTTAAGGGATATTCCATTTTCACATGTATGTTGTTGGTTGGGTAATGCTTGAATTTCATCAAACCACCATCTATTTGTCCTTCAAAAACACTTTCCTGAGCATGGTCAATGTTGGTCACAATGTATATAATATCTATGTGGACTTGTATTTTATTTTTCAGAATAGATACTTGAAACCATGTCAACTCCCAAAGTCTCATACACTTATCCCATAGGATTATGAAGTTTCCTTGGACAAATGTGTAGAGTTGTCGTCAAATTTCATTCCAAGTTGTCAAAAATCCTTCAAGGTATGAAGAAGGAATGTCCAAAATACTGAATGAAAATTATATGCATGTTGCCCATAATATAACACCCTCGACTTGTAATTTTTTTGTCATCAACATTGCTTGCACAATCTGCATTTGTATATGTTGTTAGAGTAAAATATTCACCTCATGAGTACATAAGCCGAAGTCCAAGGTGCCCTTTATATATTTGAATATATTTTTTACTGCTCGTACATGAATTTATTTTGGTGCAACTTGAAATTGTGCAACCAATCTTATTGCTCGCATAATGTATGGCCTTGATGTCATCACATATAGTAGGATTCCAATCATTGAACTATACAATGTTTGATTTGCTTCCAGAGATTCATCATTTTTTCTCAATTTACAACCTATAACCATAGGTTTGTTGACTAGTCTACAATCTTCCATTTTGAATTTCTTCAATTTTATCTTAAGAAAAATTGCATAGCACATAGCCTTCCCCCTTTAATTTTGTTCTAACTACAAAAACTACTCAAACATGATACAACAACACTCCTGAAGAATTCTGAACATTGTCACCAACAACACAAGATAATCAATCTCTGTCAATGCAGACAATCTTTGTATCCAACATAAGCAGTAGTACATCTCCAACAACAGTCGAACTTGGTTGGGTTGGTCTTAGTAAATCAAAGTTGATTCAATAAGAAATAGTTGAGTCAACAAGAAGACATCAGTTGGGTTCACATATCAATAACTTCAAGTATTTCCCCAATTTTAGGGATCAATAAGTATCAACAATAATTCTTGTCAAAAATTCCAGTCGAAAAACAACCTAGTCTAAATTCAGTCCATGAATACTTAGTCGAAACTCTAGTCAGTTGTCATGTAAGGTCAATCCTTAGTCAACCAATTCAAAGGAAATCATCAGTAAGTAAGAGGAACAGTACACAACAATGCAACTGATGATACACAACTATATGAATTCCTCAAATATATGGTCAAATGATTCCACGACCATCCATCAATTCAACCACAATTATCTAGGTAGTTGTCACTGGTCCACAATTATGTCTTTCACATCTCTTTTGCAAAGATCTAGAAGCATGATTTCCATTCCTTCGATTTTTATGGTGAGGATGATTATATGGGACATATTTTTGTGTTGGATGATCAGAGGAAGCATGCTCAGTGTAAGGTTCACTTACATGAGTAGAACAACCTGACATATCAATAACAATGCCATTTGTAACAACATGCTCAAATGCTGGAATGTGAGGAGAATGGAGCTCATCAATTTGTTCAACACAATCAACAGTAGGTTGTTCTTCTATAAAACCAGTATGAACTCTTCTTGCAACAAATAAAACTTCCTTGGTTGTAGCAAGGCTAGGTGTAGGTAGGGAGGCAACAACAACATCACATCCAAGACCGGTCTTAATGAATGGAGACCTTTGACAATTGATGATATCATCTAATATTTCAATACTCTTTTCAAACTTCAATCTTCTATTCAACTGAGTAGTTGACTTTTCTAAATCCTTTATTAAGGAAATAAGTTCAGCTTCTAGCTCTTCACAATTTTCTTCTTTTTTCTTTAGCTAGATTCTCACCACTTCTTCTATCCTTTTTTCCTCTTCTAACTAAACTTTTAGGCTTATGATAATCTTTTCTGATTCTATAAGGCTTTGTGACATTTTTTTATTTTGAATCCTGATCCCCTTCTTCATATTTTTGCAGCTGCTCTTTTTGTTTCAAATTATTTTTTCCTAGCTTCTTTATTTTTCTTAAGGCACACATGATTTCTTCTTCAAGATTCACTTCTCCATCTATTTCATTGTTTTCCTCTTATTCTAAATCCATCATTTATTTGTTTTCATCAATCTTTGTTTCGATTAACATAAAGAGAGTTTCTTCTCTATCACTACCATAATCACTTTCATTACTTTCTTCAAACGATTCATTGACCCCTTTTGAGTAGAGGCTCTTCTTCTCCTTATAAGAATCTTCTTCTTTTCATGATTTTCTTGTTTGTGGCTATTTTTTTGTTGATGATGTTTTCTCTTTACGTTATAGTCTTCTTCATTGTCACTACTTTCATTTTTCGCATATGGACACTTAGCAACAAAATGTCCTACTTTTCCACATTTAAAGAATTTAAAGGGAAAATAACCATTGTATTTGACAGATCCCTTTTTGAGTTTTCTCAAAAAACTTATTTCCTCTGTGTTTGATTCACAGCTGGAATAATCGCTTGATTTGTGCTCTTTTTTATTCATCTTCTTTGAGGCTTTGGAAGATACTTCCCTTTTTTTATTGTTTTTCCTCTTCAGTCCTCATTTGTTATGCGGTGAGGATCCCATGCAATTCATCCATTGTTAATTTATCCAGATCAAATGGTGGAAATTTTGGCATCAAATATTAATGGGAGTGAACTCAACACCTTTTGCACAATCATTGGTTTTGCAACTGTTTCACCAAGTCCTTTGATGGTGTTGAAAATTTTGTCCAGAAGGAGGAGAAAGGTTGCAACATTTTCTTCTTTTTTCATCTTCATATTCTCGAACTATATTCTATGAGTTTGGAACTTAGCCTTCTTGACCTTGTCATCACCTTCATGGATGTTTTGAAGTTTTTCCCGAATTTCTTTTGCTAATTTGCAACACATTACTTTTACAAACTATGATTCTTACAGTCCACACAAGATCGCGTTCATGGATTTGCATCATTTTCACTAGCCTTTTTCCCGACTGTATCAGTTGGTGGAGTTTTTGGGGTTGTATAATTAGTCATGACTAATTTCAAAATATAAAAACCAAGGGCCATTAGATATTTTCACATCCTTATACAAGGCATAGTTTGTTCCATCAAACAATGAAGCCATGTTTCTAGAGAAACCTTCCTAACTGGCCATGTGTGCTCCCAATATCTATCTTCTAGTGGTTAGATGATTTTTGAAGGAACCAGATCTTAAGCCAATTGTTGAGCACACACTTATACTGAGAGGGGGGGAAGATGAATAAGAATAAGGATATCATTTTATTTTTAACATTCATAAAACATAATGAAGCAATCACATAAATGTAACAACTAGAAGACACATTATTTAACATGGAAACCCTTTCAAGGGAAAACCATAAAACTTCTTTTTATAAATTTGTAGGCACCAACCTATGGTTACAAATTATCATAGGCACCAACCTATAGGAAACATCGATACCCTCTTATTTTTTTAGGTACCGACCTACAAAAAACACCAATCCCCCTTGTTGTTTGTAGGAACTGACCTAAAGGAGACACCAATCCACTCTACTATTTGTAGGCACTGACCTACTAGAGACACCAATTCCCTATGTTTTTTGTAGGCACCGACCTACTGGACACACCAATCCCCACAATTGTTTTTCATGTAGGCACCAACCTACTTACAAGTTTACAAGTTCTTCATATGCATTTCCTTCACTGGTGTGCTTATTGTTGTTGTATTCACCAAATCTGCTATGTTCTTGTAAATTTTTCTTTCACCATATTTTCCCTACACTTGCTACTTCTACTTTCACTAGATAAGCTCGACAATCACTCCTAATTTCCTTAGATTTGCTCAGTTATTACTCTTTCTTCTTTTTCTCTACCTTCACCAGATCTTCTTGCTTCTTCTTCTAGTTATACCTTAGATATGTCATTAAAATTTTTTCTTGCTATAATGCTAGATCTATTTGATATAACACCAGGTCAGATCTTTGCTAATATTTAATCGTCACTCCTTGAATGATATTCAATCGTCACTCCTCAAATGATACACATAATAATATTACATTTTTCACTCACACGCCTTTATTTCTCACAATCATCTTCTCCTTTTATACTTTATCACTAGGTCTATATGAAAATTCATGTTCATTTGAAAAGACATGACTTTTATTAAACAAATAATTAATTTCCCCCTTATTTATTTATTTATTTATTTTTCAACATACCATGGGTAAAATACCACCATGGGTGTTAAAATCATGTGAAAATACCATGTGCACTTTTACTCCACTTTCACTTTTAATTTTTTTAATCCACTTTCATGTTTACTCCACTTTTACATAACTTCATTTCTAATCCACTTTCATGTTTTACTCCACTTTTACATAACTTCTTTTGTTTTTATATTTTACTCCACTTTTAGGTAACTTTATTTCTAATCCACTTCCATTTTATTTATCAAAGTCACATTTCCTTTGAATATTTATATGTAAATACTTACTTACCTTTGACATCAATGACAATAATTTATTCAACAGGGACATCAATGACCACTGCATCCGTTAGAAGATTAATATTTGGATAAATGTCTAGTTTTACCTAGAGATATTTAATAAACCTGTACACCTTGATCTTCCTTAAGTCCATAGTGCATACATTCTTGTAAGGTTGTGTGGTTTGGAGACCCAATTGATTCATGACCTTTAAAGACATGAAATTGGTTAATTCCCTTGAGTGCAACTTACACTTATAAAACAATTGATCATTCACCATCAAAGCGATATAAAAGGGGGAGTGGTTTCCATTTACTCTTCCTTGATTAATGCCTTAAAACACTACGAGAAAATCTTCATTTGTCTCATAAAAACCCAAAAAATTCCTCAACTTCTCCCATTGCACTAGAATCTTCATCAATTCAATTAGGAACACGAGTATTTTGACTTTTGAAAACTCATTAGGTAAATCCAAATTCAACATATTAGAAATTTGTATATGCTCATGAGGCTGCACTAATGGTGGCCTTTAGGCACCTATGTTTGTTAGACAAGGATCTCTATTGGTGTAACATTCCAAAGAAACTTATCTTCCCCCCTCCAAGATTATATTGTATTCATTTATTGGTGTCTTGATTCCTTTGAGTATGAGTCTTCCATGCCATATCCCTCATTTCTTTGTAGGAAGATTTTTCACCTAATAGTTCTTGTGCCTTTACAACACTTATGATTTTCTCTTTTATTCCACCTATACCTTCTTTAGAAATAGCATACTACTTTCCTTCCAAAGCACAGATTAATCCTCATCATTAAAAAAATTTCAAATCACTTGATTCATTAACATTTTCAAACATACCTTATTGGATCCATCTCCTAAACCCAATGCATGTGTCTTCGATATGGAAATATCAACAATACCTACACCACATATATTGTTCTATATCCACCATATTAGTGGGATTCATGGATATGGGAAGTCTTGTTTTTTCTATTCTTTTTATTCTTTTTTTTTTTTGGTTGATATTTATTTTTTTGTGCTCTCTCTATTAAAACCATCTAGTTTTGAACTCATGCCATTGAAATTTGGAGTTTCTCCATAGCTTTTGTCATTTTTGTTATTGCATCCAGGGCTAGATCAATGAAATTCATTGTCCTTGTCTGTGTCTCGGCTCTGGAGCTTGATTCCCTTGATGAACCAAACAATTCAACCTTTCATGAGGCTTCCATGTTCCTTTTTATCTTCACTACCATTTCTTGGGCCTCATCCAAAGTATTTGGATTTTTCTCCCTTAACTAGAAACCAACATTGCTCTTTAAATGCATCTATGTAATGCATAAGAATGGTCACACATATAGGTCTGATATCTTTATGAAGTTTCTAAACTATCTGATCAAATCATATTGAAATCCGCCACTAACTCACTCTCATTTGTTTTCGCTCCATTCAAAGTGGCCAATAGGAATCTATCACCCTTCCTTTCTTCTCATTGCTTATATAATACTCATTAACATTATTCCCATGTGTTGATGCTATTGTCTGCTAGAATTGTAAACCAATCAATCATATCATCCTCCAAAAACAATAGGAACAACTTCAAAAGAACATCAAAATGTCAGTTTTGCAATGTGTTGAGCACATTGTGCAATGACTTTAGATGAGTTTCTACTATGATTGCATTTTTTTTTTTTGGAACAAGGGAGTCTTTTCTATAGCTTTATTTGGTAAATCACAAGGATAGCCAACAACAATATATAGATATAATGGTTTATCATTATCATCCAACCAAGGAACAACCATGGTACTTGTTGTAACACAATGCCCTCAATTTTTATAAAATAAGTACCTTATATATTCAATAGAATAAAATTATGTTTGAGTCCTTGAACCTTGCGATATCCAAGATAAATTGTTCACTTTCCTTCTTCTATAATATCTCTCCAATTTAGCCAGTGGTGGAACACGGTTTTGTGAGAAATTTCTTGTGGAGTATCTCCCTCTTGAACTTCCTTGAAGTGAAGCTATTAGACAAGACTTCAATTTTTTATTTATATCCTCCCATCAATTGTCTTGAAGCATAGTCTTCAATTTTCTTGGAAATGGACTTTATCCTTGGAAATGACATTGATTTCCTACCTAAGGAACTTGCACTTCAAATGTTATAAATCACCTTAACCAAGTGAATCCCTAGGGGAATTTATTAAGATTTCCCAATGTCACCACAACAATTATTCCTCTTTCTTTAGGATAGTTGTTTTTTGGCACAAGGGAGGAAACCCTAGGAAAGTTTGTTTACAATTTTCATTGAGATCAAATGGGTGAAAGAATGGACAAGTATTAACCTAGTTGGGGGATGGAGTTTGAATCAATAATAAAGAGGGTTATAACAATATGGAAGGAGGAGCATCTAGCCTCTATTATAAATATTCTCTGACCAACCACATGGACTTCTTTAATATGTGAACATTAAAGGGAAGGCCCTTCCAAAGGTGCACCTCTTCAATAATTACAAGTCAACATTAAATGAAACACAACCAGGAACAATGGAAGATAACAAAAACCCTTCAACATACATAAAGGACGAAAACAAACCAAATATTGAACAATGATAACAAGAATTCAGAAGGAGGGTTTCACCTCAACCTTATTCCTTCTTCTTGGATTATAATTTCCCTTTAAAAAATCATTAGGACAGATTTGAAAAAGTAAATTTGGCAATCAAATTCCCCCATGAAAATATAAAAGAAGATGATCCTCACTTTGAAATTCCATTAACTTCTTTCCTCTAGCTAGATGTTTAACTAAGCCCTTGGAAATTATTCACACTTCTTTCACACCTCTTTGGTCAGTGAACTTCTTATTATTTATATGCTTCAACCCTAGAGCAACCCTAGTTAAGGTGCACCTTTCATGAGGACTATTTAGAGTTTGGAAAGTCCAGATAAATCCACATGGAAGTTACTCAAGCTAATGTGTACCTCCCAAGAGTCCTTTAAAACCTAGCACACCTCTTATATCCTCCTCATGAGCACTCCACATTAAATGACTTTTTTTCTTGATTAAGGTTAGTATTATGTGTCCTTTTCTTCCTTGGGTCAGGGCTAACCCCTTCAATATTAAATTATACATTTTTAACATCATATTTCTTTTAAGTTTGGGGATACTCTCACTAGGGCTGACCTATACAACATTAAATGCAACACTTTAATTTATATTCCAAGTGTACCTAACCTCCTTAATGCTTAGGTTTTGCTCCATAAAGGTTATTTACTATTCCTTGTACCCATAATTTCAATGAAGTAGGCTTTGTTGGAACATCAAACATTGATGGTTCATCACAAATATCCTGGGTTCAGTCGGTTGGATGATCGACCTACATATGGGTATAATCGATCGAGCGATTGACCAACATACTACATCATTTGGTTGAGTAGTTGAGGTGCCTATAATTCAGAAAATCGATCAACATTTGAAGATAGTCGGGTGGTGGATAGACAACCCAATAATTGACTACAAGTTGGACAAACAGTTTGTCGGGTTAAGCATCCCATTCAAGACAACTCGACAAAGAAGATTTGGCTGATTCAAATCTAACAACCAATGATTACATCCAGACAAGATCTTTTGGATTATATGAAAGTTGGTTAGATGTTGAGGCTATAAATAGTAGACCCCTTGGGTCATTATCAACATACAGATCATGCAAAAAATATCATGTGGATCAATATGTGAAATATGCACTGTGATGTTCTAATCATAGTGCGATCTGCTTAAGTGTTGTAATGGTGTCTTTAGACACCACCCTCTATCTTCAAAAAAAAATCCCTCTTCGATTATTTGCAGTATTGTGTTCTTTGTTTCATGTTGTGTTCCACCCTATTCACCAACATGATATCAGAGCCGATGGTTTAAAACCTCGACCTGTTATCTACAAACCTTGCTAAGACAGATCTATTGTGTGATTGACTTTGGGATGGTGGTTTGTTTATTGGAACTTATTGAAACAAAAAAAAATGTATCTAGATATAAAATATGGCTTCAAAGATTGATCCCATTGTTATGAATGGATACAATTATGTAGTATGGGCACCAGATATGGAAACCCTACTAAAGAGTAAAGGATTATAGTATTATATGAAGGTTGTGATTCCAATTCCAACATACGACCAGAAAAATTTCGTTGTTGATGGCAAGAAGGATGAGGTTGTAGGGTTCATCACGACTTACATCTCATGGGAGATTCAATTTCACCTCAGTGGAATCGACTTTCTTCATCAATTCTGGAAGAATCTGAATTCGTTGTTCGACCGAGTCGACGAGAGCCACGTCATGCAAATGGAGAAAGAGTTGATCTCTCTTGATCCTCATTGTTTTGACAGAAAGGAGGAATATTTGGCGTGTTTCAAAGAAATCAAGTTGAAATTTGGAAAATGTGGAAAAAATGATCAGAATAAATATGGACAACTCATCGATCCGGTCCTGATGAACGTGTTCGTGTTGACTTTTCACACCTACTGGAAATCACACAAGGAAGATGGTAAGGATTTCACCTTTGAAGCCTTATGTGGCCTTTTGATTACCGATCAACACAATGTAGATTTTAACCTTGTATAAACATATTATAGTAAAACACAAAAGACACAATGACACACACACACACACACATTACACAAATATTTTTACCCTGGAAACACAAACCAGGAAAACCAACAACTCGTTTAGAGTCTCACCTCTAATATTTTATTCATCATATCTTCATTGTTTACAATAATATATATATAGTATCATGTGGCATATAAAACCCCTAATCCATTGATTTGGATTATTCAACAACCATAATTCCTTAATCGAAATTAGAAAACCATCGACAAAAACTATGTGTTGAAAAAACACTAAAAACGGATGCAGAAAACACCATTTTTTTCGGGGGCATTTCCCCCAAACCCCCCAAACAGTGGGGCTCCACCCGCCTATGACCCCCCAAGTAGAGAAGGATTTCCCCCCCACACACACTAGGAGCAATGGAGACTCTAGGTCTACTCATGCAAAGAATATAACACATACCCAACACACATACTCTTGAATAAGGCAAGCTTGGTGGTAAACACCAGACCTACTTTTTCAAGGGAAAGATAAATATGGATCCCATGGATAGAGTACAATCTGGTGCCTCTACACGGAAACCTTAATACCATAACCATAAGCCTAAATCACAGACATATGCACCTTGTGGAAGTGGAAAGAAGAAGACATGTCAGTATTGTGGAAACACTGGACATGTGGAGAAAGTTTTCTATAAGAAGTAAGAGGATTTAGAGGATAAGGTTAAATGCCTTGAAGGAGACATGTGCATTGTATGTTGACCCACATATATCACCTTCCAAGTCAAAACTTCTTAGGTATTTTTGTCTCATTCTACGTAGAACGAATGGATAGTCGACTTTGGGTGCACTCATCACATGTTAAGGATGCCTCCTCGTTCATGTGGCTAGATGAAGCTAAGGAGAAAAAAATCTATGTTGCTGATGAACTTTCTATGGATGTTGTTGGTCAGGGTGACATTACCCATCGATATGGAAATATTGTTTATGTCTATCACATTCCAAATATCAGTTCCAAACTGTTGTATGTTGCTCAATTAACACAAACATGTAAGATTATGGAATTTTGGTCAGATTGGTTTTATGTTCGTGATTTGAAGAAAGGAAAGTCACTTGTCTCTAGTGGGATTCTCGACCTGACAGATAAATTTTACAAATTCCATGACATGACTCGACCTGACACTAAATCGATGCACTTATTTCTCTTTCTGATGAGAGAAGTCGAATTTAACATGAGCGACTAAGACACCTGAACTTACGAAGTCTACATTCACTGGAAAATTAGAACATGGTTGTTGGTTTACATAAGGTGTTTTTCATTGAATGATTCTGTAAGGGTTATGTGATTTGGAAGCATCATCAGGCACCATTTTACTCTGACAAAGCATGGTGAGAACATAACCTACTGGAGCTAGTTCATAGTAATGTATGCTGCATCAATTTACCTTCACTAGCAGGTGAAAGGTAAGAACCTTGTCTTTGAAAAGTTCAAGGAGTTTTGGGCCTTTGTTGAAAAAAAATGTGGCCAACCCATCAAATTCCTGACATTAGACAACGGTGGTGAGTATTTGAATCAACCTTTTGAAGAATATATGGTTCGATATGGTATTGACTGGAAGAGGACGGTTCCTCACACACCTTGGCATAATGGTTCCATAGAATGAACGAATTGAATTTTAGTCGAAATGGGTAGATGTATTTTGTAGGATAAATATATGCCTCCTTTCTCTGGGCTGAAATGGTGTATTGTACAAACTATTTACTCAATCACATCTCGACTCAAGTTATTCCTTCCATGACTCAAGTTGAACAATGGCATGGAAAGAATCCTTCAATCAACCACCTCTGTGTGTTTGGACGTGTTTCATGGGCTTACATTTCTGATGATTGTAGAAAGAAGTTGGATGCAAAGAGTCATTCTTGCATCATAATGGGATACGATTAAGAGTCAAAATCCTATCGATTGTTTGATCTTGTCAAACGACAAAGCATTGTCAGAAGAAATGTACGATTTGATGAGAAGTCTTCTGGCATTAAGTTATTGAATACCTCCTATGGATTGTTGTAGGATGATCCCTTTGATGTTGTCACCGACACTGGTTCTCATATTCCATACTTTAGTCCTTCGAATGGATAGTCAAACTTTTTTCATGTATCGACTAGACCATCGACCTCTGAGTAGACTAGTCCTTCGTCCTTTTTTTTTATTGGTCCGATGACTGAAGACCCTCTGACTTCTGATAGAACAATTGCAGTGAACTATATGTCACCTATTTCTTGTTTACCTAAATGTTCTGCCAAGACAATTGAATTTGTTGGAGCTGATGACGGAGAAGTTTCCTACGGATGACAAACTCGAATTCAAAAGTGACTTGATGACTCATGTACTTGAAATTTTTTATCCTATTTCCTACTCAGATGTTGAAGGATGCCATGAATGGGAGCAATCCATGCATACATAAATTGATTCTTTGTCGAAGAATCAAACTTGGGACTTAGTTCCTCGACCACAAGGAAAGAACATTGTGAAGTGTCGATGGGTCCACATGACCAAATTTACCTCTAAAGGTGTTGTTGAGAAAAATAAAGCACACCTAGTTGTGAAGGGATTCTCTCAACAAGAAAGCATCGACTACACTAATACCTCTGCCCATGTTTCAAAGATGAACTCTGTTTGACGAATTCTTTCCCTTAGTGCTTTTTTTGGATGGAAAATCCATTAGATGGATGTGAAGACCACCTTTCTTCATGGAGACTTATATGAAGAAATTTTCATGGAACAACCACCTGGTTTTGTGATAGATTCTAATTTGGTTTGTTGACTCAAGAAGTCTCTTTATGGTTTGAAGAAGGCTCCCTGAGTTTGGTATGATAAGCATATGATCATAGCTTGTATGTTCTCCATACCAATGGGGACAACTTGATTGTTGTTGTGTATGTATATGACTTACCTATTGTTGGAAATAATAATGATTCCATCCTTAGATTGAAGAAACAACTTGATCCAGGTGGATATTGGTGGCCACTCACCTATTCCAACGGGCTCCTCTTGTCTGTTTTTGTTCAACACGTTCTTTTGTACTTCTTTGTAATTGTGGGTTCTACACTTTTGGGGTTGTCTGAAGCCCCACACAGCCTCCAGGTGGATACTGGTGACCTCTTGCCTAATCCAACTAGCTTATTTTGTATGTTTTCATGTCAACACATCTTGTTGTACTTCTAGGGCCATTTTGGGGCCCTAAACGTTGTTTTTTTTTCTCACCACAGTCAAACTATAGACGGAGTTAGAGTTTGATGGTGGAATGTGTATTTCTCTGAAATACATTTCCAACGGGATATCGCGCGCCTAAAACAGAGGTTGTATGTAAAAGTTACGACCCTGGGAAGTTGAGGTCACAACTTACACCAACTTACCCATAGGGGCCCACATGAATTTTGCGTGTTTCACCTTGTAGGGTTAGGTTTTTGGATGTCTAGGGTTTTGGAATTCATGAGTAATATCAAAAAGGCCTCTGGAGCCTCATTTTAATCCATTCTTCTCAGATGGATGCACGTAGCATCCACATCTCTTCTCAGAGATAGCTACCATCATTCAAGCAAGTGTTTCAGTTCTACAGTTTCATCCTATTTCATTATTCAATAGAATATATTGTTCAATGGATATCTATGTTATTCTTCATATCTCTGTGTTTATTGTATTTAGTTTGTTAATTAGTTTGTTCTGCTCCTATATCTGGATCAGTGGTATCAGAGCAATCTACTCTTCATTTATTTTTCTTTGTGCATGTCCCCGACAAGATCTGGGTATAAGAAGTTGGGACTCGAACCAATCGATCCATTACAAGATTGGTCATGCCGAGCCCGACAACAACCCATGGGGGACAAAAAGAAAGATGATGGAGTAGGAGATCCTATTAAAATGTTGCTCGAGGAAGCCCTCACACGACAAAGGAACTAAATGATGGACAACTTCGTGCAGATCCTTCGATGACTGCCCATAGGAGAAGCATCTTCATCAAGAGGCCATGAAACCCTCTTCAAGGTACAAGTAAATTTTGATATTCCATTATTTGAAGGACTGATAGATGCAGATGCAGTAGATAAATGGTTGAATCTGCTCGAAGGGTATTTTTTGGTCCACAATTTTTTCGATAGGGAAAATATCACTTTTGCACTCCTCAAGGTCGTTCCCCATGTTAAAGACTGGTGGGATACTTACTCTGAGAAAAGGTCCATGGAGGAATATGCAATGTTTGTGGTGGCCCCTACATGGGATTTCTTCCGGGACGCCATTAAAGAACAATACTACCATGTTGGAAGCTACGAGGACCAGTACACAAGATGGACCACCCTGCGTCAAGAAAGGGACCAGACAGTACCAGATTCACCAATATTTTCCATACCCTATGCACCAAATTGGGTATCAAATGCTCTGAGCGTCATCTGGTGCTCAAATACCATGGTTGTTTGCACATATACATTCAAACAGAAATGGATTTTATGGACATCGCCTCATTGGGAACGGCTTATAGATACATTGTCAAGATCGACCATAAATTTAAGAAGAAAAGGCGAGAGTTTGGATCTGCAAACCCCTCACAGTTGAAGCAGGGAAAATGCAGCCCCAACCCACACAGCAAGGGACCAATTCAATATGGCCACCCTCAGGACAACCAGTCCAAGCCGCAACACAAGAATAGAAATGAGAAGACGAAGAAGGACATGGGAAAATGGTGTGAGTACCATAAAATCCCTTGGCACAACACCGAAGAATGTCCCTCCAAGCAGTCCCTCATGGCCAAATTGAAGGCTTCCGAGTCAGAGGTTGATTCTGATTCCAAATCAAATTCTAAAGGATGGAAGCAGATTATCGATGTTGAACCTAGTGCCATTTTTGCTACCACCAAAGTCTAGCCAAGTGAACCAGAAGAACCAAAGGAAGGAGAACGCCTCTTTCACTCGCAGATGTGGGTAAAGGGGGCTCCACTTCATTTCATTTTCGATAGTGGTAGTCAGAAGAACCTGATTTTAGAAGAGGTTGTCAAGCAGATGGACCTGCCAACGAAACTGCACCCACGACCCTACACTATCGGCTAGCTTCGCCAAGGAAGAGATCTCTGTGTCATCCAACAATGTCTTATGCCCTATGACATCAAGCCTTTCAAAGATGAGGTACTGTGTGATATTGCTCCCCTTGAAGTTTGTGATGTTCTTTTAGGACAACCATATTTGTGGAAGAGTCATGTTGTGTATAAGTATAGACCCCGCAGTTTTATTATTACTTTGGGTAGACAATTGTACATGATACCAGAGGTAGCGTCGCCTGCTGTTATTTATTTAATCTATGCTAAGAAATGCAGTAAGGTCATCTCACAGACCGTGAAGTTCGTCTTCTTTGTGATCCGTGCTCACAGTAAGCAAAAGGTCGTCGACACATCCGTGGCCTCTACACAAAGCCTCTCTTTGCAGCAACAGCAAGTGGATGGGATCGTGGAAGAATATAGAGACATCTTCTCCTCACCTACAACGGTACCGACACAGTTCCAAGTCAAGCATCCAATTGATTTTACCCCCAACGCACATCTACCTAATGGACCAGTCTATCGTCTCCCACTGATGGAAGATGACGAAATCAGGCGATAGATCCAAGAGTTTCTTCAAAAGGGGCACATTAGACCCAAATCCTCCCCTTGCGGAATCTCGATTGTACTAATGCAGAAGAAGGACGAGATGTGGTGACTCTGCATTGATAACAAAGCCTTAAAAAAAATCATAGACACGAACCGGTACCCCATTCCCAGGATTGATGATCTTCTTGACCAACTCAAGGGGGAAAAGTTCTTCAGCAAGATTGACTTGAATTCTGGCTACCACCAGGTTCCCATCGAACCAACTGATGTATGGAAGACAACCTTCAAATATAAAGAAGGTCTCTTTGAATGGATATTCATGCCCTTTGGCTTAACAAAAGCACCAACCATTTTCATGAGGTTGATGGATGATGTATTGAGACCCTTCACCAACTCCTTTATGGTGGTATATTTGGATGACATCCTCATATTCAATAGGACGTGGGAGGAGCACATGCGTCATAATCAAAAAGTTTTGAGCACTCTACAGCAGCACAAGGTATATGCCAACTTCGAAAAATGCTCTTTTAGCATGAACATGGTCCAACACTTGGGATACATTGTTGATGATCATGGGGTACATGTTGATCCAACTAAGATCCAAGTCATCCGTGACTAGCTAGCCCCAACCACACTGACTGAGCTTCAGAGCTTCTTGGGACTATCCAACTTCTACCAATGGTTTGTATTGGGATTCTCCCATATTGCATGGGCCCTTAGCCAGGTGACCAAGGGCGATGGTAGGGTCAAGTTTGTGTGGGGGAAGGAGCATCAACGAGCATTTGATGATTTGAAGCATCACTTGTGCTCATCTCCAGTACTCTCCTTGCCCGATCTGCAACAATCATTCGAGATTGAGACTAATGCATCTGACTATGTTGTGGGTGCAGTTCTCACTCAACACAGGCATCTGGTAGCATACCATAGTGAGACACTCTCCGACACTGTCCGGAAATACCCCACCTATGACAAGGAAATGTATTCCATTGTGCAAGCTCATCATCAATGGAAACATTACATTCTGGGAAAAGAGATGATCATTCATATTGATCAAAAGCCTCTGCAATTCATACAGACACAAGGGAAATTACAGAACAACCGCCATCAAAAGTGGTCCACCTACCTACAACAATTCCATCTCAACATCAAGTATAATACAGGTATCTCCAAGTGTTTCATTGACTGCCTCAGTTGGCCTCATGTGGCTGCACTCACCACTGTGCTCCATTCCTGTGGACATGAAGCATTTGAGTGGCCCCAACTTTATCAGTAAGATCCAGACTTCACCACCACCTATCTTCACCACCACCTATCAGCTCTTGGGTATAGGCGCAACTATCACCGATTTTCACATTTAGGATAGACTCTTATGTCACCTGGTCCATCTGTGTTCTTGCAAGCGAGCATGCAAAGATGATTTGGGAATCCCACTACAGTCGGGTGGCAGGACATTTTGGCATGGAGAAAATTGTGGTCGTTCTTCATAAACATTTTTATTGGCCAAAACTTCTACAAGATGTCAGCAAGTATACCAGATTTTGCACTTCCTGTGCCATTTCCAAGCCAATGATCAAGAAGCAAAGATTATACACTCATATTCCTATTCCCGAGAAGCCTTGGGAATCCATCTCAATGGATTACATGTCTGGATTGTCGTCCACCAAGCAAGGAAATGACTGTGCATTTGTGGTCGTTGATCGTTTTTCGAAGATGGCCATCCTCATAGCCTGCAAGAAGAATATCATAGCGACAGATACTGCCAAGCTCCTCTTTGAACGAGTGTGGTTCCACTTTGGGATACCACAAACCATCATCTCCGATTGGGACAACAGGTTCCTCAACACATTTTGGTCGAGTCTCTGGTCTCTATTAGACACCAAGCTCACAAAATCCACTGCTTTCCACCCCCAAATCGACGACCAAACAGAGGTCATCAATTGGATGATTGCACACATCCTACGCATGTAAAATTCTAAGCGTCCACGTACATGGGACGAGAGTCTCCCCTATGTTCAACACAGTTACAACAGGGCTCTCCATAGCTCCACCATCCATAGCCCATTTCAGGTGGGTATGGGATTCCAACCCTTGGGACCTATTGATGTTGCACTTCCTCTTTCCACCGCACAGACAAACTCTTCCCATGATCATTCTATGATCGACAAAGCCACCGGATTCATTGAGCGGATTCAACACATCCGCCAACAGGTCCAAGAGATTTTACAGAAATCCAATTCTAAGTACAAGCAACGTCGTGATCAACATAGGGTACCACACTAGTTTCAGGTTGGCGACAAAGTTTTGTTACATTTGCAGAAGGAGTGTCTCATAGGGCCCCATCAGAAGCTTCACCCACTTCGCAATGGGCCTTACACTATCACCAAGGTTGTGGGTAGTAATTCTTTTGATGTCAACACTCCACCCTTCCTTGGCCTACATCCAATGTTCAATGTGGACCTCCTTTGGCCATATTTTCCACCATTATTGGACACCTCAAAGATCGCAGAACAATTGACACCAACAGATCTCAACCCTGACTACATGGAACAATCCTCCATTGATCAGATAGTGGACACACATGTCAAGGGCACTCGCCAGTAGAGGATCCATCTTTATCAGGTTGTCAAGGCAGGGAAACTCCTACACTAAGGCAAGTGGCTCACCCGTGGCCAAATCCAGCATAATTTTCCTCGCCTGATGGGGGAAATCAACACAATGGATACCATTGCTTCCTAAGGGGTGAGGATTGATCCAGGTGGATATTGGTGGCCACCCACCTATTCCAACTTTCTCCTCTTGTCCATTTTTGTTCAACACGTTCTTTTGTACTTCTTTGTAATTGTGGGTTCTACACTTCTGGGGCTGTCTGAAGCCCCACACAACCTCCAGGTGGATACTGGTGCCTCTAGCCTAATCCAACTAGCTTATTTTGTATGTTTTCATGTCATCACATTTTGTTGTACTTACAGGGCCGTTTTGGGGCCCTAAGCATTGTTTTTTTGGCTCGCCATAGTCAAACTATAGATTGAGTTAGAGTTTGATGATGGAATGTGTATTTCTCTGAAAGACCTTTCCAACGGGCTATCGTGTGCCTAAAACGAAGGTCGTATGCAAAAGTTACGACCCTAGGAAGTTGAGGTACCAACTTACACTAACTTACCCATAGGGGCCCACATGACTTTTGGTGTTTCACCTTCTAGGGTTAGGTTTTTGGATGTCTAGGGTTTTGGAATTCATGAGTAATATCAAAAAGGCCTTTGGAGCCTCTTTGTAATCCATTCTGCTCAGACGGATGCGCGTAGCAGCCACATCTCTTCTCAGAGATAGCTACCACCATTCAAGCAAGTGTTTCAGATCTGCAGTCTTACAGTTTCATCCAATTTCATTATTCAATAGAAGATATTGTTCACTGGATATCTATGTTATTCTTCATATCTCTATGTTTATTGTATTCATTTTTTTAATCAGTTTGTTCTGCTCCTAAATCCGTATCACAACTTGCTAACTCCTTTGACATGGCAGATGTTGGTACTCTACATTATTTTTTGAGTCTTCAAGTATTACCACTACGTGATGGATTTTTCGTTTCTCATTCTAAATGTGATGGATTTGTTGACTTGTTTTAAGATGGTGGATTGCAAGCCCCGTGCTACTCCTTTTCAGTCTAGGGTAAATCTTACCAAAACTTGCCAAACCCCGTAGTCAATGCTACACTTTATCGAAAATTGGTTGGCAATCTTATTTATCTCCTAACTTATAAGGAAAACATTGAATACCTCTATCATAATTTTACAAAAACCGTTTCCACTTCCATTAACAAGTTTTCTTCTGAGGTGTCATGTAAAAAGAATAATAGAAAAACCAACACTTGGTATGATAACGAATGTAAAATTGTTAGGAAAGCCATTATGGATGTTTCTAACGAGTCCTTAAAACTCGATAAGATAAATACACACAAATCCCTAATTAAAAGGAAGAAAATGTACTATATAAATAGAAAACAAGAGTGGATTTTACACATATCTAAGATTGATCCTAAGAAGTTATGGAGGCAAATTCTAATTTGTAAAAATAAAGAAAATAATATGGTTCCCTTGAAGCATTATCTAACGCCTTGGACACCATTCCAAATGTTCATAGAGAGGCTGAAGTTTTTTCTATAGAAGACATAAATTTTGGAGTTAAGTGGCTCACAAATGGGAAAGCT
>ML787247.1:144708-163841 GCA_009831015.1 Picea engelmannii
TATAAAGATGTAATCAACCCTAATCTAGAAGATCAAAATTATCTATCTGTTTTGCCAAGTGTAAAGAAAAAAATAAGCATTGCTAAGATAAGAACAAATTCTCACGAGCTCCATAGTGAAATTGGGCATTGGTCAATTCCTAAGACGCCATGGGATGAAAGAGTGTGTCACCTTTGTGACACTAAGAAGGTTGAAGATGAAAATCACTTTCTCTTAGATTGTCCAGCCTATACCCATATTAGATCTCATTTTCAAAATATTGATAACACTACCAACCTTCCTAACCTCTTAATTCAACAAAAGTATGGTGATCTTGGAAAGCTTCTCTTAATACTTTTCGAGCATAGAAACAAAATTCTAAAGAATCACAAGTAATCACTTACCCTCTTAAGGTCCGATAGACCCATTAAGTCTTAGTGGACGTTAATCATCATCATCATCATAATATTTTTATTTTGTTATTATTATCATTTATATTAATTTATTGTATTATTATAATATTTTTATTTTGTTATTATTATCATTTTTTTAAGTATAAATTTTATTTTATAGATTTCGATTTTTTCAACTTAATTTATCAATATTAGGTTACATTTACATTACATATCTCATCTATAAGAAGTTGTAGATGCACCTTGGTACTTTCAATGCGGTGACAATATATAAAAAGACAACAACCATGTTACATGTATATTTACATTCTTTTTTACAAATGATATATTTCCAATTATATATTTAGATGTAAAATATAACTATTAATAAATAGATGGCTCCAAATATAATTCCATATCTCTAATGCATACATAGGTGCACACACATAATTCAAATATATTATTAAAAATAAGTTTTTATTAAAAACATCACATTTGAAAGACAAATTACATTCTATGGGTACACACATAATTCAAATATATTGTTAAAAAATCATTTTTATTAAAAACACCACATTGGAAAGAGAAATTAAATTCCTTATTTCAATTATTTCAATTGGGTGTTATTGCACCAAGAGTATCCTGGTATGAGGAAGATGTTGAGGCATTAACATTATAAAAAAAATTACACCTTAAGGAATTTGATCCCTTTAGGTGTTTAATAGATCCGAGTTTAAGACAAGTCTACTAGAGATGAATTTGTCTCTATAACTAAAGGAACACTAATGAAAATTCAATTTTAGAATAAGTTCATTCTTATTAAAAAATATATAACTAGCCTTTTTAAGATGGGTGCGAAGTTTTTCAATTTTAGGATGGGCTAAATTTAGATGGATGGACAGTGATTTTTTTCCATGTTATCTAGGTATAAGTCAGTCAAGGTGTCGTTTACTGATATTAATTTTAATTTTAGGCTTCCTAACATTGTTTCTTCCATAGGATATATAAGTGTCGAGGAAGATGTTGTTATAGAATGTGATTATCATTTCTAAGGACGTGGGAATGGAAAACTTATTAAAAATGTGATTTTTTTGGATCAATATTCATACATAAGATATTTTTTTAGGAAAATTTTGTGGAGAATTTTAAAAGATGTTATCTTACATTTATAAATGACATTTCTAATAAACCCATAGTATATTTAATTCAGGAGATTCGAATTGGATTCCTACTAACATGAAACTAGTTATTTTCTAATTGAATTCTTACTAGCATGAAACTAGTTATTTTCTAATTGAATTCCTACTAACATGGAACTAGTTAAATACAAGTAACACATAATATAAGTAGTATTAATTTGCAGTTTTGAAAACTGTTTTTTAATGATATATACACTTAATTAATTAAATATCTTACACACGATTTTTATTTCATCATATTAATATGATATCTTAATTATTTTTGTTCAGAATATATTAGCCAAAGTAAATATATTCCTAGTTGGGTGTAAGATTGGTGTAGGGTAAGTAAATATTTTTTGACTTGAAATGAAGACTAGACTCATGTAAGTATATATTCCATACCATAAGTCATGAATTCATATAGAACGATTGAAGAAATTAAGTACATTGTTCTCATCTTATTTAATTTTTGTTGTTTGTAAATTAATACATATTTGGAAGGATCCATACTTTCAAGGTTATTTTCTTGGATTAATATTGTAAAAAATCAACCGTGTACTATGAAAACTAACTAGTTTAAATTATACATTATTAACATTGAAAATATTAATCAAATTTTTTTCTAGGATTACTTTAATCTACAAATACATATTGGTGATAAAATAAAACAATACATATGACCACTCAAAACAATATATTGGTGATAAAATAAAACAATACATATGACCACTCAAAACAATATATGTAATATTTTTTTCTAGGATTACTTTAATCTACAAATACATATTGGTGATAAAATAAAACAATACATATGACCACTCAAAACAATATATTGGTGATAAAATAAAACAATACATATGACCACTCAAAACAATATATGTATTTTTCTATTAAATCTTAAAAATATAAAGAAAAACTACTTTTCCAAACTCAAATTCTTAAACCATAAAATGGTTCACCCTACTTCTCCTTTATAGATTAAGAAGAAGAGAGGTAGAATGAAGACACATGCACAACAAAGCTTAGACCAACAATGTGAAATATAACCCTAGTGCGCCTAGCATGTATGGATAACTGAGCCAAAGGTCAAATGCACCCTCTTAGAGGTATGAGCCCTTCATTAAGCTAGAAATCCTCATGCAAAAACAACCCTACTAAACTTAGGGAATTGCACCCTCAATCAAAGTGCATGAAAAACTAAATAAAACTCAAAACCAATTAGAATTGATTCGCTAATTTGGAAAAGCATCTAAAAAATAGAATAGACCGAAGATGGGCACATGCATGTTTTTGGCATGCTTATGCCTCCTTTCTTCCTCTCCTTCATAAACATGATTGCACCCTCAACTCTATTGTATGAATTGTTGAAGAGAGGCGCACTACCACTATACAAAAATTTGTTGTATGGATTGTTGTGTTGAAGGAGGATGTATTGTAGTTGGAACAATGTTCAAGCTACATGGGTGAACTAACAATCCCTCTTAACAAGGAAAGTGTTCTCCACCACACCAAGCCTCTACATAAACATCTTGAACTTCCCCTCTTTCATGGTTTTGGTTAATATGTATACAACCTATTGATATGTAGGAATGTATTGAAGAACCATTGCCCCCTTCTGAACCTCGTCTCTAATGAAGTGGTACCTGGTCTCAATATGCTTGGACCGATCATGAAACATTGGATTCCTAGAGAGTTTGATGCAACTCTAATTGTCTCAATAACTCATGGTAGTATGTGTTTGTAGGTTATAGTAACCCTATCATAAATTTTGATTGGTGCTTTCAACA
Source organism: Picea engelmannii (assembly GCA_009831015.1). NCBI lineage: Eukaryota > Viridiplantae > Streptophyta > Pinopsida > Pinales > Pinaceae > Picea > Picea engelmannii. The sequence goes on from ML787247.1 coordinate 148,048, forward strand.
TTAATGATCTATAGTTTTAGGTTAGTTTTTAGAGTTTAGAATTTTCTCACCATCTTTTGATCTTGGACATGGTATCATAACTTATTTGTTGAAATCGTTTAGGAATCTGCGTATGGATAGTAGGGTTTCTACCCGTGAGAGAGAGTTGTTAGGGGGTTCCGGGGGTGATATGCTCAAGATTCATTCTTGAGAATAACAATATGTACATGTGATAGGTTATAGTTAGGTCATTGATTTTCTTTTTCTAATAGGGTGTTCTAGGAGCAATGATATAACTATATTCAATGTGAGATATGAACATGAATTGGAAGGTCACTCTAAATTTTTCCCATGGAAGTGTCAAGTATATGGGTTGTTGGAAGAGCATGATCTATGGGAATTCATTGAGATCAAGGTTGTAGACTCAAACAAACCCATTTTGTTGGTAGATTAAGTACAAAAAGAAGATGCCCAAGGCAAAGCAAGTCATCGTTGACTCTATGAATGACAATTTGATCCCTCATATCATTGGGAAGACCACAAGAAAGGACATGTTTGATGCTCTACTCACTGTATATTAGAGTAAGAACATCAATTGGAAGATACAAATATGAAATAATCTCAGAGCCATACACATGATCGAGACATATACGTAGCCACCTACTTGATGAAAAACACTGAACATTGTAATCAACATGCAACTATTGGAGAAGAGGTCAAGAGTGAATAGATAATAGCCATAACATTAAATGGGTTCTCTTCTTGTTGGTATATTTTTTTCTGTAGAGTCTCACCTTTGAGAATGATAAAGGAAGAGGAACAAAATCTTTCCCTCATTAGAAAGATGAAGAAACGTATCAAGAAAAGAGCACTTGGGAAGGACTAGAAAGGGAAGAAAAAGGATTTGGGTTTCCTCTAACTAGGGAAAGAATAGATCGAGCCATGTCAAATGTTTTGAGTGTCAAAATTTTGGCCACTATGCTTTTTAGTGTCATCAAAAGAAGAGGAAGGGAAAGCAGTAGTGACACAATTTGTTTCTAGGGAACACAAAAGCATAGGTTGGAGTGGATGAGCTTTCATCCAAGCTTGAGACACACTTCTCCATGGTCTCATTCTTATCATCTAACACCATGTTTGGTGTTAGTTGGTATGTTAGCAATGGAGCCTCCAAACATATGACCTCTAACAAGAAGGCCTTCAAAAAGATTCAAGCGCAAGAGGCATGCATGGAAGTGTAACTTGGTGATGAAGCCACATACCTAGTAGTAGGAGTGATATCCATCTCATTCTAGATGCCATCAAGTGATATCTTTGAGCTCATTGGTGTTTAAATATACCTGGATTAACTAAGAATATCCTTTCAATTTCAGTGATAATAGACCTATGATATATCATTGAGTTTGATGATCAACAAGTCCTCATCCAAAAGATATGCCCAAATCTTGGTTGGGTTTTTGGCCAGTGGTATTTTATAGGATGGTTTGTATAGGCTACAAGGGGATTTTGTGAGAGAATTAGTGCATTATGGTGACAACTTGTGTGAGCTTTCATACAAGAGGCTAGGTCACTTACACTATGGAGTGTTATTGATCTTGAAGGACATAGTGAGGGGATTAAGGTTGAGAAGTAAGGAGTGTACAAGGGTTGTGCACTTAGTGAGAAAGTGAAGGATACTTTTCCTATCAACGAGCATATGTTAAAAGAGATTCTTGGCCTAATCCATTTAGATGTATGTGGACCTGTGACTTCAACTTCCTTATTAGGTAATGTTTATTATGTGTCATTTATTGATGATTCCTCTAGGAAGTCCTAGATTTAACTCATCAAGACTAAGGATGATATCTTTGGGAAGAAGAGTTTAATGCTCTTGTAGAAAATTAGAGAGGAAAGGAGATTAAGGTATTAATGTTTGACAATGGTGGGGAGTATACCACCAATGAGTTGATACTTTTTGTAGGAAAATAGGGATCCAAAACGAGTTGACAGTGCCCTACAACCCTTATTAGAAATGGTTGCAAAGAGGAAGAATAGATCCATCATAGAGACAACCAAGTTTAATATTTATGATCTAGATTTTCCCATACGTCTCTAGGTAGAAGCATGTCTTACAACTATCTATATAATTCTGAACAAGTGTTCTCATCAAGTTTTGAAGGACAAGAAACCAAAAGAGGCATTCACAGGTGACAAGCTTGAGATAACACATATTCATGTTTTTGTTTGTCCTATCTACATTCATATTCCTTGTGAGAAAAGAACGAAGTTGCAACCTTTTAGTTTGAAGGATATCTTTTTGGGTTTTAGTGGGACCTCTAAAGCTTACAGAGTCTACATTTCATCTCAACAGAAGGTATTTGTGAGAATATTTATCAAGTTTGACGAGGATACATGGTCCTCCAAGTCTTAGGAACTTCTAGCAGTGACTAAGGAGGTATAGGTGCTTGTTTCCCAAAGATTGAGATGCAGATTTCAACAAAATAAAATTATGACCAACAAGATTTGGGAAATGTAGGGAGGTGTCTCTACCTTTTAGTTCTGTGAGAAAGACAAGGTGGCTCATCCATATAGTACAAGAGGTGCAAGAGCAAGTTGGAGCTTCTAAGAATTTATTTTGGGTAAGTCATCCTCCCAATAAATCTCTAAATGATGTGGTATTGATGTAAAGCCTTCTAGTTTTGAGGAGGCAACAAGTTAGAAGGTTTGGTAGGATTCCATGGTGGAGTACAACTCCATCATGAAGAATGATGTGTTGATTTGTGAATTGTCGTGGAAATTCCACTAGATCAGTTCATCACAACATATCTTACAATATTATGAAATCTTTTGTTATGCAATTTATTTCCTTAGATCCCATATTTATTATTACTAGCTTAATGCTCAAATTTATGAAAATAACTAAAGACTAAAAATGAAAGAACAAGAAAATGAATACACAAATCGCAAAAAAGAACACAACATGCGACCTTTGGAAACTTGATACAAGAGAAAGACCAACCATAAAGTGAGGCCTATGCTCTACTCTCTTTTATTCAATTATGAAATGTAAATACAAAGAAATGGACACTCACTATGGCCTAAATGGCTACTTTAGAATCGTCTACCTCCTTTGTTATGCTCTCAAATCCCACTCCTAGATTCTCTTCTCAACTATGGAACAAATACAATGCTAAACGAATGGAACCCCTTCTCTTCCTAGTGGCCCAACATTTAACATAGTCTGCTAGTTGTCTAGGGTTAGGGTTTTTACATGCCTCAACCCTCAATTAGTGTTAGGGTGTTGGACCTTCTAGCATCTTCTCGAAATTCCACATATGACTAGCCTTTCATGTGTGACTAATGGGGCTAGTGTGGCATCCACTCAGTACCATGGTGGTCAACAAGGTAGGTCAATTTGCGGGAGGCATAACTTCCACAGATGAAGTCCAATTGAGATTATTTTTGCACCATTGAAAAGCTCTTGGTGTGTAGAACAATATAAAGGGTTGAGGAGCTACATTCACAAAGTTTTGACCCCAAAACATGTTGTTTAATGCCTCAAATTGGATCTAGAAGGTTCTAGACCCTAAATCTCTAAATTGGGACGTGCAACTAAAATGGGCCTTGCAAGCCAATTCCTCCAATTTTTCCACCTAGAAAGTACCAATATAGATGAAAAATTATATAATGATCCATTTCAAATCATGTTTTTTATGAAGAAAACTACAAAATTTTATATTTCTTCAACTTCAACCCCTCTAAACTCTGATTTTGTTTGAGAATTTCACTTGCATGTAAAAACAAGAGTTGCAGAGAATTATCTTACCTCCATACTCATATTTTTTTAATTTCTTTTTATGGACATATAGTGGGATAAGTTTGTTGTTTATTAACTACATATACTTTAAAATTTTAGGTAAGGATAATGAGTGACCTATGTGGATGTCTACATTTTTAGAGATGAGTACTCAATTTAAGGTAAAAAAATATATTCTTACAATCTACATGGATCATGCTAGTGCCTAGACTATATCTTGTGATTGTTTGAATTTAAACACTATTTGTTATTATTTATCGAAATAAAATCAAACAAAAAAGAATCTTAAATATTTAAGGATTGTGCTTTTTTTGTTTACATTTGTAATGGTGTTGTATTCCATGTGATGTAAGACCCATCAAATATTTTGTAAAAACTTTTGTAGTTTGATGATATTATGTTAAATGCAATTTCATAATACGTTTATGTTTTTTAACACTATAATAATGTGTACCAAAATAAAGTGTAACACATGAAAATTTAATAGAAAATATCTTCTTAATATAATGGTTATACATCAAAATAGAACTTATAGAAAATCAAGCCCTATTAGTGATATGTTTGGTTGGAATATGATCCACAATTGAAGGACTTATAATCCATACAATTCATCAATGTGGATCCTTGATGAACTAAAATTGAGTTCTTTGTAAATAAAACTAACCAATCTACTAATGTAATCTATAGCATTGTGCTAATGACAAACCATTTTTTTGATTGTAAATAATATTTCATAAAGAAATAATGCCAAAAACCAAAACTGCTTACTATAGGTTTGCAAGGCCACTAATGGATGAATTCCAAGTTCAAGCTTTGGTTTGTTATGAGATGAATTCCAAGTTAAAACTTTGGTTTGTTATGGGTTCATTGCCAACGATGATAATCAAATTACAAGATTCCAAGTGATACACAAAATTCCTTAATTGATGTAAGCTTTACAATTAATAAATCCAATAAACAACCTTCAATTAAATAGTTATATTCAATTGGAAATTATAAAACAACCAACTGTGGGTTCCAATGCATATGTTACTCTTGTATTCAACAAAAAAAAAATTAAAAAACACATATAATACATAATAATATTTAATTAATGAGCAAAAATAAATAACAAACATCATGTTAAAGGTGATTTTAAAAATAAAACTATCATAAAAAAAAGTTGACCATGATTCCTCGTGGTATATTTTTCCATATGCTAGACAAAAGGTTCTTATTTGAGAAACTAAAAGGTTCTTATTTGAGAAGCTGGCCTAAGAGAAAAAAAAGCATTGCCCTAATCATTGTAGCTAAAACCAAATGCCTTATACCATGCGTATTATGCTAATTGAGTCAAGTCTTGGTTTGGACTTAACATATTGGGAGAAAAATTATAATGTACTTTTTTCATCGTTTTTCTCAATGACCAAGGAGTTGCTATTGTAGATTTAATGTGGATGAACTGGCATTTTTGTGAGAAAACATCTGCATTTGTGTGATATTGGCATATCTTCGTGACAACATCTAACTTTTTATGAGGTCCTTGTATATTTTAGTTCTAGTGTTGGAATTTTTCCTTTATTAGTATGTGACTTTTAGTGGTATGGCAATTAGTCAAATATAATAACATAAAACCAAGGGATGCTAAAATATAATGACAAGAGATTTATACAAAATATTTTTTTTTTCTTTTTTATTTTAAGAGACTCCATCTTCTATAGTGGAGAAAATGACCAATTCATAACACATTTAGACAATATATTTCTTCACTATTTATGTATAAGTGATAATTCATTTGCAAAATATAAATGTTAGAATCATAAATACATAAATACTATAATTTTTGAAAGTACAACAAATTTAAACATAGTTTAACCCTTTTGTTCTCTTGGTTGACAATGATTCTTTATAAGGCTTTTACTTTTTTTTTTTCTACAAAAAATTTCGCTTTATATTCATATAGTAAATATAAACTGTTCATTACAAGATATCATCGGCCTACCGAGGAAGAAAAATCAAGTCTTGCAAAGACTATTATCCAGTGAGCCAAAAGCCAAAATAACAAACTAGCCTAGCTTGAAAACTCTAATCCAAGTCAACCAATTGGCCCAGGGGACTCCCCACTTCGCCTATGAAAACCAAAATAGACTCCCAACAATACATAGAGGGGATTAAAAAAGTTCTAAATGCATATGAGGGATGGTCCCCAACACATTGATAGTAACCAATTTTCCCCGAAGACTGTTGAAGTGCCTTTTTAGATAATGTATATGTTGGTGTATTAATTTCATGGTAAACATGTTGAAAGGTAATGGATTGAAAATGATTTATAAGTTAAAGGCTTCTATCCTTCCAACACTCCAAATTAAAAACCTGAAGATGTCCCTTACGTCGCAACCAGTCGATGACAATCTTCAAATCGCCATAAATAGTAAGCTCTGAAATATCCCGCCTGACAACAAGACTGAGTAGTGCCCATGCTCCTAGCAAATCTGCTCTGGTGTTTGTCCTCGAGCCACAATTAAAATACCATTTAAAAATTCTGAATTCGAAGATCCTAATAATCGCTCCCGTGCCATTGTTCTGCCTTGTTGATAACGCCGCCCCATTGAACTAGCCTGTAAGTTCCCTTGCCACTTGACCCAAAATCTGTCTCCTCGGCTTCTTAATTTTTTTTTTCTACTTTATAGTCTCTCAAAATAGATAGGTTACCTTCTGGATTGATGGCATTCCTTTCTCGAATAATGCGTAGTTCCTTTCTAACCAGATATTCCAACAGATGTAGGCCGGAAGAGAGGGGAAACAAGGATTATGTTGTTTCCAGTTTTTAAAGCAGTCAGAAATGGAGCAGTCCGACCATCGACCCGAGATTTTTAATGAGAGAAGAACTCTGTCCTAAACAACAATTGTAAATGGGCAATCGACAAACAAGTGCAAGCTAGATTCAAAGTTTTTCATGCATAAGGGGCAATAGCTCGGGCCTTCAAATCCTCTTCGCTACAAGTTGTCCCACAGTAGGAATTTGTTTTCCACAAGAAGCCAAATAAAAAATTTAAGTTTTAATGGACAGTCCCAGGTCCAGAGTAATTTTCTCCACCCACCAATCAGAATCACAGTAAAAAATGTCTATGAGGCCATTGAAAATATAAGACCTTCACTGCCATATGTTATACAAAAGATTTTTATTTGATAAGCTAGCCTGAAGGGAAATAAACATTGTCGTAATCATGGTAGCTAAAACCAAATGCTTTTTACCGTTCTTCCTATTATTAATTAAGTCAAGTTTTGGCCTAGTCTTGGGAAAAAAAAAATACAATGTACTTTTCATAATTTTTTTTATATAACTAAGGAGTTGTTATTACATATTTAATATGGATAAATTGACATTATTATAATAAAACATTTGCATTTGTACAATATTGGTGACAATATCTCATTTTTTTTAATGAGGTTTTTGGTTTATTTTAGTTATAATGTTAAGATTTCTTTTCAACTTGTATGTAACTTTTAGTGGCATGGCCATTAGTCAAATTGTCATTTCTGTTAAGTTATAATTTTCTTCAATTAGATATTGATAAAAACTAGAGGATGCAACAATATAATGACAAAAGATGTACACACAATACTTTTCTTTTTTTTTATTTAGAGATATATATAATTATATACAAAGAGTTATACTAAAAGGCTCCATCTTTTATAGTAATTAATTGTTCTATTTTTTCTTTTAAGTTGTGATTTTCTTTAATTAAATATTGACAGAAACTACGAGATGCAACAATAAAAAAACTCCATCTTTTATAGTAATTAATTGTCCTGTTTTTACTTTTAAATTATGATTTTCTTCAATTAAATATTTAAAAAAAAACTAGACGATGAAACAATATAATTACAAAAGATGTATACAAAATACTTCTCTCAAGAAATATACATAATTACTTCTCTCAAGAGATATACATATACAAACTGAGTAATAAAGTTTTACTTAAAAAAAAGACTGAATCTTTCGAATCTTTTATAGTAATTAATTGTCCTATTTTTACTTTTAGGTTTATAGCTAATCTTCTGTTAACAACAGATACATAAACTGTCTTAACAACACATATACATAAACTGTCTTGATACACAATAACATATACAACAACACATATCCCTAAATGTTAGGGATACCATTAATGTATTGTATCGTTATACACCAACACTCCATCTTAACAGTAACTGATTTACAACATAAAAATGAAGTTACAACATAAAAATGAAGGGTGTTGGTTAAATGTTCTATTTTTTGGGTTTTTTAGTAGTAATTGGTTGGAATCTGAGGATGTAAATTTGGACAAAATTTATATTTTCTGTTATTTAAATTGTTTTTCTGAATGCATAAATGGATTGAGCGTGCTAAAAAACCCTTGGGCAGTCCGATTATACAAACTTAGCCACTCAAATCTGCAGATCCAACCATTCATCACCAAATTTCGAGCAATTAGCTTTCCCCCTTCATCATTTGCAGGTACTAACTCCATTAAAGTGTCTTGTCCCTTCGTAAAAATATAATTCCCAAACTACTACTTTACGGAATTCCCACGTTCCTTAACCTCATGTCCCAAAACTTAGGAATTCCAGATCTCCTCAATTATTTAACAACAATCCATATTGACCTAAATCTCAGATTCTCCCTCTGGCAGCAAGAGATTTATCCTCTTCAGGATAAGAAATCATTTTCTGTCTTACTGTCTTTATCTTAATCATTTGTTTCATAAACAAGGGTTAACTCTAACATGATTGCAACAATTTAAAATTCTTTGTTACTAAGGAAATGAAACTAAGACTACCGCCCCCCTCAATTTAAAATTCTTTGTTACTAAGAAAAAAACTAAGGAAATGAAACTAAGACAACCGCCCCCTCTTGTTTCAGCTTTTCTGTACTCTAGAAATATAGAAATACACAGTTTACTGTCTCTCCTCAAGGAAATCCAGCTGACTTGAGCTAAAAAAATATGGTGTCTTTCTTTCCTTGGGCAAGATCTTGTAAAAAAATTACAGTCATAGACTCCAAGGTCTCTGGCAGCTTCATTTTAATCCACGGCTGATGTATGACGGTCAAATTTCATCACTTCCCTTACATTGTCAATCTGGTTTTGGGTTTTTCACCTTTTTTCAGACAAAAAAAAATTGCTCAGCCAGCACAACAGTTAATCCATGCACAAAATAAGCTGTTTCAAAAATTCTTAACAGCAAACAAAAAGAGAAATAGATCTATCCTTACAGCTGTCTTGTTCGCCCTTTTCAACAAAGATTTATTTACGCAAACCAGACCTTTAACTGCAGAAACACTCAACAATCAAACTATACCTATGCTGCTCTACTCCTATCCTACTCTAAGGAGGACTACATCTCACAGGGTCTCATCTTCCTAGGCACTCCCTTAAGCAGCTAGGCCAGTCCTGCTCTGATACCATGACAGAAAACTAAGGAATACAATGACAAAATATATTCACAAGAATTAAGCAGCTAAGCCAGTCCTGCTCTGATACCATGACAGAAAACTAAAGAATACAGCAATATAATGACAAAATATATTCACAAAAAAACTAGGGAATACAACAATATAATGACAAAATATATTCACAAAATACTTTCTTGAAAAAATGTACACAAAATACTTCTTTTTTCTTTATTCAGAGATACAGACTTTTATACACAAATGTAGTAGAGTCCTACTAAAAATCTCCATCTTCCTCTGCAGTGACTAACTGCCCTATTTTTACTCTTAAACACACAATTAATCTACTCTTAACAGCACATTCCTCTGCAGTGACTAACTGCCCTATTTTTACTCTTAAACACACAATTAATCTACTCTTAACAGCACATATACATGAGTTGTCTTCATACATAACATATATCCCTAAATGTTAGCTATAATATATTGGAGATATCTAACAATAGATACTTTTTGTTGCATATTTATTTCACTTATAATATGGTACAAGAAGATAATTATTATTGATCTGATAGAGTGAGTTAATAAGTGGACAAATTCAATCTATCTTTCTGGTGAGTTTATTTTAGTTATCACTGATCTAGTCAATCTTTCTGGTGAGTTTATTTTTTTTTCCAATAAAATAAAGTTCCATCTTAATTTACTCATTTTATTAAAATTTTGACAATTTAGATTTTTTTAAAATAGACAAAAGTCCCCAAAAACGAAGTTCCATGGTCAAAATTCCTATCAATCAGATGGATATAACTTCAAGGGAATTTCTTCCATTAAAAAAAGTTGAATATATCCACTTATTAACTTACTTCCTAGTCTAATTCTATAAATCTTAATAATAAATTGTCCACCCTTCTGATTCATGGTTGGGGAGTAATGATACAACCCTTTTATACAGTAAAGCTATCGCTGCCCTTCTTGATATAAGCTATTACAATTTCCAAAAGCCAAAAAGAGGTAAAGGGGATGCAAGAACGACCAAGACGGGCAATGACAGACTGGGATTTCCTTTGACGTTTATGCAAAGAACCCAACAATTGGGAAGCAAGAAGCAAGGTCATACGAAGTTGGGGGGTAATTGTCAACAAAGTTTTCTATGTGTGAAGATATACATGTCTATCCTTCGGACTCCGGGATTATCACGGACAGTCTCTGCAATATTGTGGAAGGTCACGATTTTGTAGCAGAAATGGAGACATCCCCTTTCTGACTTCTAAGCATTACGGGCAGGTTTTGAAGTATGCTTGTGGCATTAGGTTCATATAGCTTGATATGCAACCGTTATTCCAACATCTTGGCTTTACGAAAATGTATGTTTATCTTCTATAGATTTAAGGAAGCGCAGTGCATGTACGCTACTTTGTTGAGAAATTAGTGTTGTTGCAGTGTTCCAACTACATTGAAAAGAATATGTAGGAAACATGGAATATCCCTGTGCACTTCATGCAAGATCAACAAGGTGAACTTATCACCTGGTGAATTTCAAGGAGTGCTTGGATCAATGCATTCTCTCCAATTGTTATACCAAATTTATGGGCTACTGATATAAAAAGTGAAACTAGTCATATGGCTAAACTTTCTTTGATAAAACTTTTCCTGTAATGTATTGTTCAATGCCTGAGAAATTACCAGTTTCTCAGAAAAAAATATCAGCATAAGGTGTGAACCTGCCTTCATTATTTGTGTGTAAAGAGAAAGCAAATGATCATGTTCATCCTAAAGAATTAACTCCTGAAGGTTGTGCAGTATCTGTCGAAGGCATATTTTTACAGGTGGTAGGTCATATAAGCAATATTCTAGGCACAGCTAAGAGCCTGCTGGGTTAGAAAGATTTAACTTTCTTGTCTGGGACCCTTCAGCCTTTACAATGCAGACAAAGCTCATTTTCAAGTCTTCCTTGGTCAGTTGAAGCTGAACTGAATGATCCAGTCACATCTACATATGTCAGTACACAAACCTTTAAAGAAGATGAGTAGGTTTAGGTTTAATAAACAATAAGGTGTTTTTCCTGATCTAAAAAGAGCACATGGTGAAAAAGATGAGTAGGTTTAGGTTTAATAAACAAGAAGGTGCTTTTCCTGATCTAAAAGGAGTACATGGTGAAAAGGTCCTGAATGATAGAAGTGGGGGACTATCTGCTAGATCATCCAGCTTTAATTGTTTGGATACGGTCCTACACAAGGCAGGCTCAAAAAGTAGGTATCAGTCAGAATGTCTTTAATAATAGCAATATATTCAAACATCAATGCATCACATTGCCTTGCTTCTGCTGTCAAAAAACTCTATTGAATTTCAAAACAATTTTGACAAGAATAATATTATCATCTGTTAGGATATGTTTATCAATCATGTTCAATTATTTGCTTGTCACATAGGAAATATGTTCAATCCCCTCTTTCCATTCATTTCCATCTTCCAATTTCAATTGCCAGGTTATGTACTCATCCTTATCCTACTTTCCAATTGTTTGACTGATATAAGATCCCACAAGTGTTTGTGGTACTCGTAAATGAGAATGGGATTTATTTCCTTACAGTATAAGTTTATCTTTTCCTGTGGTTATTTACGAGAGAAAAAACCTTTAATTGAACTAGATGTCGTACTGGCTTTTTCATAGATGCTTTACATCAATTCTCTTTTTTTATCAACGTGTACCTATCTTATAGCATCCTTTTGCCTTTGTGATCCGTAAATAAGGAACTTATAATCCATTTGCTTCACTAACATGGATACTTCACAGAATTTAATTGTGCTCTCTGTTCTTAGTCTTAGGCAGAGATCTATGTCTTCATAATGGCTACAAGACTTCTATTTTTGATGTAGTTCTCAGTGCAACTACTCTGTAACGCTATTCAAGATTGGTGAGATGGCTTGTTTTCTAGTGTAACCTGCACATAAGTAAACAGTTGACAATGCCAATAACAACTATGACTCTTCTTTTACTCTATCACTAAGGACTTTATCTTCGGTGCAATTTTTTTTCAGATGAATATCCAACCGAACTGAATCTATCAAGGTGATCAAGGCTAAGACACTGTGATGCTTCTACATGTATATTCAATTTTGATTGTAATGGCTTGTTTGATATTTAGAAGAGTCTCCTAAAAGTCCAACACTTTGGATAAAACCACCCAGCCAATGTTGCCAGCTATTGGTGAAGCCTGTTGGGGTTAAACACCAACCACCAAACTGCTTATGCACAAGGATTATAGCTCTATGTTCAATGAAACTTTGGGTAAAACCACCCAGCCAAAGGATTATAGCTCTATGTTCAATGAAACTTTGGGTAAAACCACCCAGCCAATGTTGCCAGCTATTAATGAAGCCTGTTGGAGTTAAACACCAACCATCAAACTGCTTATGCACAAGGATTATAGCTCTATGTTCAATGAAACTAGCTTGCTATTCAGCGTTTAGATAACAATACAAAAAAAAACTCAACTCAATGAATCTTCACTTAGCTCGAGGAGATCTCACCTCCGAGTTACATGTGCATAAACTCAACCCTGAACATAACCGATTACATACATATACATATGTATAATGCCATTCATTTGGCTTTGGATGGCTTACAATGGAATGAGACAGGGAGTGACCAGTTTATGAATTCACCTACCACTACACTTCCTAGCCACTTAGCACATAGCCCAAGCATCCAGGAAATGCCTAGCAACCAATTGCGTGATCTCAAGGAGATGAGGGGGGATTTCTGGAGCTGCGTACAACCTCTACGATCTACATACAGCATCAAAGGAGCTATAAAACCCTACGTGCAGCATACAACCTCCAGTTCGTTTCTCAATGATGCATGAAGGTTGGGTTATGAATCCTTATGATGCCAACGATCTGAAAGATCTTTGAATTTTGTCATTACTTAGGAATTAAACTTAGAAACTTTGCAAAATAATTGCAACCGCTATTTCATCATTCGTCATTCCTTAGGAATTAAATTTAGGAACTTTGTTAAATAATTGCAACCGCTATTTCATGATAGCCCTTGATTTTACTTGTCAGGATAAAAGGAATGGTGGGAAATTCAGAGCTGTTGCTATTCACATAAGACAAAGAAAAAATGTTTTTTTGAGCATAAACTGTCTGCATACAGTAAATTGATACAGCCATGGATCTTAATTTGGAAAGACATGGACGGAGATAATCTTAGAGTTGATGTCATTCATCAATTGGTAAGGGAAAATTGTACGAAAAATTGATTTATGAATAAGGCTAACAAAAACGTAATATGTAATTCCTCATTCCCACCATTAATACACTGAGAGCAACACATTAAACATAAATAAGAGCGCAGCATATTGCATACATAGACTTTACACAGCACTGAAATTTAAAATATCATATAATAGAGATTTTAATCTGAAAACCCAAACTGGAAAACTAGCTTTCCATGTTTGTTCAACTTAGACTTTACACAGCACTGAAATTTAAAATATCATATAATAGAGATTTTAATCTGAAAACCCAAACTGGAAAACTAGCTTTCCATGTTTGTTCAACTTTCATTTGGAAAGCCTCTGGTTACAATGCAGCCCATGGCTATATGGTCATTTAACAATTTACACAACTCTTCTTTGCATTCTCTACTGGTGGCTAAAAAGACCTTCTAAATAAAGTCAAAATAAAATATAGAAGAACTTAGAGTTAATATGAAAGTCAAAAGAACTACTTTTCATTTCCCATTCCTCATTTTTTTTTTTCTTTCTAATTTTTATTTATTTAATTAATTTTTTTTTCTTTATTTTCTTTGTTTATTTTTCTTTCATTACTTGCATTGTCTTTTATGTTTTTATCTAACTTTTATTAATTGTTGAATTAGAGTTATAAGTACTTAGTCTTATAACCATTCGGTTCTATTTGGGATCACTTTGTTGTCATAATATCTAGAAATCGAGATGATTGTCCTTGCATTCAACTTTTTCTATTATGTAGTGATAAAGTGCTTAAAGGGAGAAGGCATATATCTGCCAAAAGGATTGGATAGGTTGTTGACAATCTCACTTCCAACTCTTATATAAGAAAACATTTTGAGGTAGTTTCAATTTTCTTTTGGTGCTCTCTAGAATGTGTTATAACTTACAACAATACTGAGGGGGTGAATCAATATTGTATCAGAGCTCTCAATTTTATCTCCTTTACAATAATTTAAAGTTGTTTAGAAGTGCTTACTTAATCAACAGTACATGCAGAAAACAAAACACAACATAGAAAACACATTACACCAAAAATTTAACGTGCAAACCCAATGCGGGAGAAAACCACAAAACATTTTTCTTTATATTCTTCTGCAAGCACCAACTTACAATTTACAATTATTCAGCTTGACAGACACCCACCTGTCGAGATGATGATACCAATCCTCTCAGGCACCAACCTGTCGCAAATGAGGACACCAATTCTCTTAGGCACCAACATGTCACAGATAATGAGGACACCAATCCTCTTAGGCACCAACCTGTCACAAATAATGAGGACACCAATCCTTAGTGAGCTTCAACTCACCCTAGCACCATCTTGCCACCTTGAAATTAGTTTAAGAAATATTTTTACAGAACTGCACTTTTCTCTACAAAAAATTAATCTGATAAGTCTTTGATTCAGTTTCGTTGAACAATTACAAATTATTTTTCTTCTCTTTTCATCCGCACTTAAATCGAACAAAGTACATCCTTATTTATAATGTTTTTTCTTGAGTTCCCCTTCATGTATGTGGATGCATAACAATTACAATGTGAACATATTTTGACTAGATCAAAGTCTTGTTAGTTACACTTATGTCTAAATAAAGTATGTGGATGCGTGATGGTTATATTGTGGATAAATCTTGACCAGATCTTGTTGGACATTCTTTGACTAAATCATACTGACCAAATCTTCCTATGAATGAGCTCCAACTCATCTTCAACAATAGAATTGAGTCTTATCAGAGCATCTCCTCATAAATGACGCAACAACTCACAGTCTAGTTTATAGAGTATCTACTGCATAGATAGAATAAGAGCCCAAAGCTCAAGTCGTCTTCATCCTGTTGCACTTGCCCTACAGTGCGCTCACCTAGTGGCTCCATTCATCTCGTCACATTCCACTCTGTTGCTTGTCACACGGGCTTTGTTTCGTCACACTCTACTGTGCCATTCGTCGCATTGGCTCAAAGTGCCTTGCAAAGATTCTTCTGCGCAATCTTCCACACAACCTGTCGCAGTCCATTCTGTCACACTAGTTTCGTCTTGACACACTCCACTACACCTTTTGTCGCGTTGGTTCAAAGCACCATGCATATTTTCTTTTGCGCCATTGACTCTTGTCTGCACCATTGATCCTTTCGTCCTTCAATCCTTCTGCACTTTTGTTTCATCATTTCACAACTTCCTCTATTTGTGCACTATACTTTGTGCCATACTTTATACACCATTGATCCTATTATGTGCCATTGATCCTTTCATCCTTCGATCCTTCCGCATAGTTATTTTGTTTGTTATTGTGTTATAACTAACCATGTACATGACCACTTTGACATCAATGACAACATATGTGCAACAA
>ML787247.1:182890-209071 GCA_009831015.1 Picea engelmannii
ATCCATTATGGAGGAGATTCATGACTCCTTTTGTAATGCCAACTCCTCCTCCATGGTATTCTATGGAACATTCTTCCATTGGAATGGATACCTTTGTTACTGCTATGCTATGGAACAAAACCTTAACTTTCATTCTTGTGTGTCTACTCTACTATGGAACATAAATCTCCATAATAGAAACTCCTTTTTCTTTTTTCATGGCTTATTATTTAATATTTTTTGATAGCCTTTAAGGTTAGGGTTAGGGATTTTCAACTTTCCAACCTTCGATTAGGGTTAGGGTTATTGACCCTTTAGAATATTCTTGGATAACCTTACATTGTTAGCTACATAAGTGTGAGAAATGGGCATGATATGGCTCTCACTTGGGCTATAGTGGTTTCATTATCAATGGACATGAAATATGTGACACATCTACCCTACCCAAGCTATATAATGCACATATTGATGCAATTATTTATGTGTCTGTGTGTATAACACACCTACCCCACCTAAGCTATAGAATGCACATATTGATGCAATTGTGTGTGTGTGTGTGTGTTTTCCAAGGATAAACCTTTCAAGCACTTCCTCTCATTTCGAGGATACCTAGGCTAAAATAGATTCTTCAAGGATCAAGGATGATACAACAATATACTCATTAATATTTCAACATGTCACTAGTACAAATCGATCTTTGGTGGGGAGGATAACACTTCTCCACTCAACTGATTAGGTTAGACCCAATTGACAAAACAATTTAGGCATCAAGGTCTACCCAGGAAATACAATTCATCCCAATCTCTAGCCTATTAGCGAGAGTGAGGTTTGATGGTACCTTTCCAAAACCACACAAATACCACAAACAACAACTTGCTCACATGTACATGTCCTACCGCCCTCTAGAATAGAACATGTGACCTCCAAGGAGAAAACACATGTTCTTAACCATTAGGTTCACTCAAGTTGTACACACACACACACACACACACACACTCACTCACTCACGCAGGTTATATGATCAATTTCATAGCATAACCCTCTATAAGAACATTCGTTAAATTCCAAACGTGGTTATCTCCACATGTGTGATTTATGGGAGTTGATGGGCTTCCACTTGGTATTGAGGTGGTATGCATGGGTCAACTTTTATAGGTTCTAATTTTTTCATACATGATTTGTTTTCATACTTCTTTACCTCCATCTAAATCTCTCTACATGTAATAACCCTTGGGGAATTCAAGTATGTGAATTACTGATCCATGACTCTAATCTATAATATTTCATAGAGAACTAGGCCTAAAGACAATATTTTGGGATGTTTTTGGTGCCTATAGGATTTTACCCAAGAAGATAAACAACTTTCTTCCTATATTCTCTTAAATCCACTTCAAACATACTTCCATGTTTAGATGTATTTTTCATATGCTTGCTACAACTTTTCTAATGCACAAATCAACTTTGAATATACATGCTACAACTGTTGCGATGTTTGTTCCAAAAATTTGCAATTATCCTTAATTACTTATACATCCCATGGAGGCAAGGATGGGGAACACGTGAAAAGCAAATTTTTACTTATGCAACTTAAATAAGGATTCTCATGTGTGGACATACCCAACTACATAAGTATATATGGTTGGTTTTTTTCTCTTTCCTTTTTACTATTCATTGTGGAATATCACTTTTCCCTACTTCTCCTTGGGAGTGAGGTGGCATTAATTGCTTATAAGGGAACACCATAGAGTCTATCCTTGGAATTTTAAAAAATCTAGCCTAGAGCCCAAAAATACATCCTTACCAACTTTATCTTTAATTATTTTAGAGGATATAATTGTATATTTTCATATGTTGCATGATTCCTTCTCAGAAAACTTTGCTTCTTTTTTCAACACTTCCCTTTGTATTGTTGGTGCATTTTCTTATTCTTGCCCCATAACCTTTCTTGTCCATTTTTCCTTGGTTTACTTTCTAATTCTTGGGTTGAAACTCAAATGAAGTATCCAACACTTCTCATCCACATTCCCATTGATCTTGTAATGGGTGCAATACTTATTTTCTCTCTTTATCTTTTTTGTTTCCGGGCAAGTGGTTTTGATTGTGTTGTTTTCTTCTTTAAGCATACCATGGTGTGATAGAGGCAATGCCTTATTCTCTTTCGAGGACATTCTTGTGTCATGGAGCATTCTCATCCTTCCACTTTACCTCCAAGATAACCAAGGTTTGGATATTGTATATTTCCTCAATGGCTATGGGTTTATTATGCCTTGGCCATCCTTGCAAATGCTTAGTCCTTTGTAGCCCATTTTCCTAAATTTTAGAGCCATTACCTTTCTTATGCAACTTGAACCTACCAAAGGTATTACTAGTTTGCTAAAAGGAATTAGTATTGATTCATAGAGTGCTTATAATACTCATGTTGGTGACCTTGATGGTTGAAATTCTACTATAGGTTATGTTTTCAGCCTTGGTTCTAGACTTGTCACTTGGGATTGTAAGAATAAACATGCCTCTTCTCTTTCTTCAATAGAAGCAAAGTATTGACAAGCAATTAGTGCAATTCAAGAACCCTTGTGGCTTTGGTGGATCCTTCTATAGTTTGGATTTTATCCATATCATCCAACCACACTCTTGTGCAATAATCAAAGTTCCATTCAACTTGCCAAAGAATCAGTTTAGTGTCAACATAGAAAACACATTAAGATACACATGTAGTTCATTAAAAATATTCTTCAAAATTGTATTCTCAAAGTTCTCTATTTCCCTACAAATGACTAATTTTCATACATTTTCACACAATTTTCTTACACAAGAAAAGTTTTACAATAACTTTTTTGATAAGAGAGATGAGTTACACAATAACTTCTTAAAAAATAGGAGAACTTCATCCCAATAACCCGATACATTCATACATCCAAATCACTTGTTTCCTCAATAATGATTACATGATCTCTATATACACCTATTCACACATTGCACATGTGGTCCATTTATTACCGACCACTATTGCATATACATTTAACCCCATATATGCACTTATTGTGGTCATATCATAGTACCCTCCTTAAAAAATATTTGTCCTCAAAGATTTGTAGTTAAATGTTTTACATATGATGAAATCAAGTAATATTATTTTCTTTTGTCCCTACTTTCTTCTTTCCATTGGTGATGATCCATCCATCAAAACTCAATTCTTTTCTATCTTAATCTTTGATGGTTGGTTGTTGCATACTTTTGTTTCCTTTGATTCCATGTATTGTTGTTGTAACTTCTCCAATTTGTAGTACTTGATGGTATATTATACTATCCTATTGAATGCCATTTTTTTTATTCCTCATTTCATGAATATTGATGAGTATTCCATCTTCTTCATTAATAATGTTGATACTGATCTTCTTTTCCTCCTTTAAACCTTTGTTGGTAATATGGGTGTCGATATGGTTTCACATTTGATGGTTTTCCTTCACTCTATACACCCATATCATCAATATTATTTATATTATTTTTAGAGACAATGGAATCCTCTATCATTTGTTCTTGTCTTTAATACTACCTACTTTTGAGATAATTTCATCATATTGACTTTGACATTGTCAAGCTAAATCTCTTCTTTTTTCATTATTTTCTGGTGGCCTTCTTGAATCTTGTATTCCTTCTCTTTATGAAGTTTAATGGTGATATTTTCCATCAATTTATTTCTTCCTTATTCAATTATAGATTGCATTTTTTTTATTTTACCTCATCAATATTTAGGGATTCCCCAACCTTCTTGCAAATTTCCTCTTCAAGTTTTTTGATAGTATCCTCTTCAATTTTTGTGGTAATATCTTTATCCATATTCTTTGATTTAGACTCATGTAAACACATTTTCATCTTCTTAAAATAATTAATAATATCTTGATTATTCTTATGTAACCTTTGATTTTTTTTTTTTTTATCTTTATCTCCACTAAAGTTAGTTATTGTCGTTAAAATAGGCTAAGTTATTAATTTAATCATATATGTAAAAAAATAGGCTAATTTTAACCAACTGGCAAATATAGTTTTTTCTGAAAATGGCCAAAAAATAATCAATTGGTGAAATTTCACCCCGAAAAAATACACTGCTTAGGAGTTAGTTAAGATCAACTTGGTCTAATGTGTTTGTAGGTAAAGTGTGTTTACTTAGCAAGCATTGTAATCCGATGGTCATGATTATGTTCTAGACATAAACTGATCCAACAACTCATCTTCTCCTCTATACTAATGGTTTTAATGATCTATGGATTAAAATGTGACTGGACCATGATCTCTATTTAAAGATCATGGAGGATCATTTGCTAATGATCGATTGTGATAAAATCATATGTAAATTTTTTTCCTTTTGCATTACTATATTTCCTCGAGTGACCACATTGGCTAGGGCCATGGACTATTTCCCTCTCCGAGGGTTTTAACTATGTAATACATTGATGTGTTGATCGTTTGATCTATTTATGTGAGCAATTTCCTTAAGGTATTTGACCTACGTAGATATACTATGTTTCTCAAACACCATTGGGTGAATATAATACAATCATGAAGATTTGTGGTGAATAATTGCATAATTTGTTTGCTTATTTCCTTCATGGTCGATATGTGTGTATTTTATTATGAATGTTTATTAAATAAGTTTATATTTTCTATTATGTCTTGTTATGAGGAAAATCACTCTATGGCATGAGGTAAACCACAAAAGATGGAATGAATGCATAAATCAACTCTAATCCCAAGTATGCTATATAAATGTAAATGCTAGCAAGACAAGATAAAGATCCTACCTCGTCCGGATGTTTGATAAAGACCACCGTTGAGCACGCAACTCAAATCTTTACACCCGTAACTTGTCCTCAACAACCAAGATACACAAGAATATGGTGATAATATATAAAGTTAGGACATAAAATAGCATAATCCATTAACGTTCATAACACATACGCCCATGGAATAATAATTCAAATATTTGCAAGACATTAATTGGATGAGAAAAGGGTATTTCTATTAAAATATGATCAATAGAAGTATACAAGTGACAAAATTTCGTGTCGGCACGTCTCAGAACCAAGAAACTGAATCCTTTCCATCTGGGCCTCCACCAATTCAATCTTCTACCAAAGGCAAGATCATATAAGAGAGACACTGAGGTTCTCCATCAAAGAGGGAAGAGCTTGGAGCCTGAACAATGTGTTCAGATTTTAAAGGACAAAGGGATGCAGACTCAATGTGAAGTGAAAATTTCTCCAGAGTATCTTTGCTCTCAAAAGTTGAATTCTCTCCTCTTCCACGGTTTGGATATGGACCATTTTATAGCCTTCAAATGGAATTAAAGGGCCGATTCAGAACGTTTCCAGTAAATAGAAGGTCAAGGACCATGGAACTCATGACGTGACATGGAAACCCGACACAATTTTTAATTTTGAGCACCAAACTCGATGTACACATGTTGTAGTGGTGCAAACTGCGTATATGCATGTTGTCTAACTTGTAGGGCACGTATATGTGGAAAAATATGATTTTTTGGCTCTGGGAAGTGAAAAAAGGGGACTTCAGGTCTGCATAGGGAAATCGAAAGGCCCTCTTAGCAAGTTGCATGGGGTGAGACAAAACTTGCTATAACATGTCTATGATCTGAAATGTATCTACATAGCCACCATATGATTTTATTGATACTCTAGAAGAGGAATATTAGAATTTGGGACATCTTAGAGATGGTGTTAGATCTTTCAAATTCAAATCTTCAACTTCTAATGCATTTTCAACGCCCTAAACAATGTCTTTTTTGTCCTAGTACTGAATGCAAGTTACTATAGAATTTCATCATCCAAGGAAAAAATTGTTCTTCTCATTGATATATTTATAACTAGATATTGTGCACCTAAAACAAAGTTCATATGTAAGCATTATGGCCTAATGAGGTAACAATCTAAATATTCCCCACAAATCTAACTGGTAACTATGTTGGTTCACCATAATTCAAATATGGGTTGTAATAGTAATGTGTTGGGATCCATTAGAGACTTCTAGAGGCATCATGGAGGTTCTAAGAAGGTTTTGAGACACTAAAACTAATTCTAATTATATCTATCAAGAACTTAGCAGACTGGGGGGGAAGGGTTCACTTTCTCACTAATTTCTAGTTTCAACATAGTATGGGAAAGAGTGTGGATGAGATACTAACAAAGCAAAATGATGCATATTGTAGAGTATTGTAGAAGACCATAGTGTCTCATAGATTCACGTTACACTTGGGAAACTTTATAATTTGTATTGTAATCTCCATATATAATAAGATGAAAGGAATAATCGTTCATTTAATGTTGGTTTTCCTATATGGGTTTCAATGATAATATTTGTGTTCCATCGTGTAGTTTTCTCAAAATCAACCTCGCTAGTTTTCAATATGGTTAAATTTTTAATTTTTTTCCACATAGACTATACATAAAAAGAAGTGGTCATTGAAATAAAAATTAAACATGTGGCCCTTGGCGCTAAGCATAAATTTTTTATTTTTTGTGACATAGACTATACATAAAAAACAATAGTCGTTGGAACTAAAAAGTAAACACATGGCACTTAGGATAAGTATAAACACATGAAAATTAGGTTACAACAAGAATGATCTTGACATTGGTCAGTGGATTATCACAATCATTGTGAGATACCTCCCAATAATTTCTATTTATCTTAGTCTCCATGGGAATTGGATCCCACCCATCATTGATAGTTTCAAGTGATTTTGGTGTATATGAGATAACAAGTGTTCTTTCGGGGAAAACTTCCCTACAGTAGTGGGCTTACTATAGCATACCGATGATCATATAAGAAACTAATTCCATAAAGAATAATGAACCAAGATATTATAGCTAAATTAAAAAAAAAAACTAACTATTGAGAGAAGGGGAAGGATTAACTCAACATGAATCTTATGGTTGTTGTCGCTCTTGATTGTTGAAATCCCCTTGTTCTTTTCCAATAGTTCATGTGCAACCTGCAATAACCTTAAACATGCAAACCTATGAAGAGAGGTAGTTCTACTAATAAGTACCCGTTAGTTCAATGAAAAATAACGAAATGATCAAAGCAATTAGTATTCTATGAAGAATATATGAAAGCATTTCAAATTTAATGAATACTAATACAATACACTTCGAAGGAATGAGTTTCTTATTGATGAGAAACAACTAGGTAGTTACAAATTATACATGTTCGGTGTGGCACTTCACTTTCGAAAGAGACTCTAGGTCCCTCCACCCTATATCCTGCTATAAGGATTGGTTTTGACTCTGAATTCACCACGAACCCAAAGAGAATATATGGGAGACTCTTGGTTAGATAGGTTAGTGATCAGAAAGAGGTCGGAAACAAGTGTTTCCAGGTCAAAAAACCAACAATAATAGTGATATGTATGGGCTTACAGACTTGACAGGTATAGCCAAATAGGTGTTTTCTCTCATGCGCAAATTATCATTACCTTTCTCAATGGATAAAATGCTCTATTTATGCCATCTCTAGTTGGTTAGAGAAAATTGAGTATAGGTAAAAATAGTTAGGAAAATAACCAAATGCATACTTCAAGAAACAATTAGGCACACACACACACACACACACACACACACACACACACACACATATATATGTGAATCTTCTTAGGTAAACCCACATATACATGTGTTGCATAACTGTTAAGGTGCATATGTCCTCCAAAAAATTGTTTTTCAAAAGGTCCCGAGGAGGTATGGGGAAGATTTTTCCGTGAGTAGGATAGGGACTAGGCCAATAAGAGCAACAATGCTTCAATAGTGTAAATTGACAATATAAAATATGCCCCCTAATGTGTGAGGTTAGAAGATAAAATGATGGTCGAAATACATTATAAGTATTCACAGAGCAGTTAGCGAGGGCAGAGGTCACGAGAATCCAATATAAGGACAACAACCAAACAAGGAAACAAGATAGAAAACTCAATTCCCAAGGAGGGCATACCCATGCTCAGGTGTTATGATAAGCATGGCTACCAATCAAGTACATTGTGGATCCATGAAAAATGTATATATAGAAAGCAGTAATCATGGCCACAAAATAGATAAACGATGGATCCATGTCAAATAGATTTTATAGCTACGAAATAAATACATAGTGGATCTATGTCTCAGAATCAATGAAGGATATATAGGGAAAGAGATGAATAAATGATCCTTCATGAGTACCAATGTGAGGAGTGGTATTGTCCAATCGCAACTCAAGTAGTAGCATAAAAGAGGTGATGCTACAACATTCCCAAGGTCTTCAAATCAACCACCGTGGTATGAGTCTACACCATGTGAATATATGTGTTTAATTCAAACATAGTGAGACACCGTTTGATTACCAGTCATTGAAGTATATTGTTAACAAATGTGATACAACCCATCGATAATGATAATGGGTTTCAAGATACCTAGTACAATATAACAACTGTGAATAGAGGATCCGATGCCAAACACCTGGTAGAATCCATCGATTAGGGGACATTGATGTATTCCCACTGTCAATAGCAAGGGAACCTTCCACTGATGACTGCAAGCCCCAAAGTACTAATAATGACTCTAGATCCTTGTCTCAGAGCAATATGTGTTGAAGTTGATAGGAAGAGATCCACTAGAAGGAGCTCATTAAGACATCCCCCATCATCCAACATGAGTAGAAGAAGGCCAAATATTTGGAAGAGCTGGGATGAAATATTGAAAGGACCGCCACAAAGTACATCTCTTGCATGCACAAGACGTAAATAGCACACGAAATAGACCCTCTAAATAATATCCAAAAATGAAGACTACAAACAAAAGTGAGGAAAACACCAATGGGGACAAATGGAATCCAAGGTATTACATAAATCCCAATGTGTGAATAATGTTCTTTCTGTCGAACACAAGGGAAACAACTTAATCATCAACCAATGATGGATTGTCATCTCTTGAGCACAAGGTCACATATCAATGATGTAAGTAGGGCCAAGGTGCGACTCTAGGTCAAATTCTCGAAGCAATTTGTTGTAGTTGGTAAGAGCTTAACCCACCCACAGGAAGTCAATGGGGACCTTCCATACCAGCATGAGTATAGGACAAAAATACTTATTATTCTTATATGTACTTGATACATGAGAAGGTCGACTTACAAAGCCAATAATTCTGCAGAATGGAAAATACTGGCTAAAACTTCCTCTGAATAAGAACACGACACAATATGTGAATTAGGCAACATAGACTGAAAATGAACATTAAAATAACTATGTGATGTAGGAGGAAACAACATACTCTCCATAGTGACTAGAAGAATAACTAGTCATAGGAGTATGAACTCTGTGTAACTAGTTTAGTCATAGGAGTATGAACTCTGTGTAACTAGTTTAGTCATAGGAGTATGAACTCTGTGTAACTAGTTTAGTTTCCTAAAGCCATACTAACCCAAATTTTTGAGACTTGACTTGAAACTTTGTGCTTTGTTCAGAGGAAACACGACTGCTACAAATAATGGTAAAGAAGACTTATTCCCACACTCTTTTTTATTTATTTGATTTATTTGATCTTTTTCATATTATGAAATCCTAAAAAAGAGTTAAATAATTCTATGATATAGTGGAGGAAACAAGTGTCACAGGAAATAAAACTAGTTCCAAGCACAAGGAACATACCTATGCTCAATGCAAGGAAGCATGTGTAGGAAATGGAAACATGAGGGAAATTTTCCTCCAGGGATACAAGTGTCAAGTTGCAAAATCAAGGATTGTAAAGGCTAGAAACTGATGAGAATTCATAAGAAAAAAGGATAAACAATAGCAAGTTGAAGTCGACATTAGACTCAAAAGTGCAAGCAACAGAATGCAATGTAGTATCGCAAGTCAACACATAAATGAGGGAGACCCATGGGGTATTGGAAAGAGTAAAAATGAGAAGAATTTATGAGGGTTCAACGCAAATTCATGGCAGGACTAAATAGGGCTCCTGATCCTATGAAATCACCTCAACATGGGCACTAAACTGTGAACAAGGTTCTAACTAGGGAACCCATGAATGATAGGCTCTACCACATGAATCAAAACACTTCTAAATAACAAAGAAGGTTTTCTTTCACAACTCAATGGGGTCAATCCTAAGGGAAAATGAAACAGGAAACATATAATGCAAAAAATGCGTGAAGGAGAAAATCTAACCTATATGATAGTTTCATGATCATTACCTGTCATAACAGATTGACATGAAAAACAGGTACCAAAGAAAAAACGTTTCCAAAGTCCTATATATAATACCAATAACAATTACCTAGAAGTTAATAAATCCAATATAGAAACCTTTGATAATAACATGTTCTATGGAATACAAAACTTAGAAACAAGAAACTCTAAAAGTAGAATATGTATAAAGCACCACACATCCTTGTGTCTTATGCATAGTATCTCTCGATGTAGAGACCATCGCTAGGCTTGGGATAAGGGTTTCTTTGGTAACCAACCTGTAAATATTCTAGTTCAGGAAGAGTTCGAAAATCCACAATCATAGCTTCAAGGATAGCCTCATGAGAAGGAAATTCAACATCCAAGAAACCAGTACTCAAAGAAACACCAATACCAGGGCTCTAGGTCTCATAAATAGTAAGATCAGACTCAAGAGGAAGCACCATCTTACTTTGTGTTGGTTGTGGAGCCTGATTATATTCTTGATTCAGAGGCCTTTGTTTTCATCCGTGTTTATACCCCATGGATACTTTACACCCTAGAATAATGTACACTCCTCCACGCGGGAGAGTGCAAGGGGGGCTTGCCTCGAAGGAAAAATTGCCTTGTAAATGTATATTGTAATTTCATAGTAAATATGGACCGTTCATTATAAAGTCACAACTCTGACGGTAGAATTTATTTTAGGGTTTTTTTCCCTAGAAGGAAACCCTCTTTTATGAGGGAAATATATTGTGGCTATGTATCATTGTGAATATTGTATTATGAGAGAGGGGGATGTGAGAGAAAGAAGAGGAAGTTACAACAGGTGTGTTGTAGGTTGTATCCCTTCATTTGCTGGATAATAATAAAGGAAGGACCTGGAAATTTCTCTGGTGGACATAGCCCACAATGGGTGAACCACGTATATCTATGTCTCTATTTTATTGTGTATATTATGTGTTTTATTTCCACATTTGTTTTATTTTATTTCTCCACGATCCTGTTTTTCTAACACTTGGGCCAAAATGGGAAAGCAAAGGCTCATGTGTCCCCATTGGATACAACACCTGATCAATTATCGAGACCTTGTCTCGAGAAGGCAAACATGATTGTAAATATTCCTTCTTAGATGCAATTGAACATCGAGGCTAAGATGCCACATATTTCACCCGTGGCAGGGAAGAGTCTACTCAAACACTAGGAATATACATAGGAGAAACCTAGGCTAAAGTCAAAATTGTATGGTATTTTCAGATGAAAGTTGATCAATAGTGAAAATGTTTCCATTGTGAGGGAAATGCATCACACGAAAGAGCGTAGACACTACAACATTCATAACAAAAACATAATCATGCCCAAGATGCATATTGAATTATAAAGGGCCTTGCACCACTAACAGATCGACTATAATAGTAAAACCACCTAAATGATTGGCAACCGAGGAAGAATTCCCAAATATTTAGTATTTCTTATATTGAAAGCCAACAACTCACTGGTAGATGAAAAAATCTTGAGAGAAACCAAAAATTTCCAAGCCAAGGAGGGTAAAGTACTTGCGAAGGCTCCTTCATCTACAATACATCAATAAATGCTCGTTGAATTAAATTTAAACATTATATGGAAATGTGAAAAAGAAGGAAGGTGGGGCTCAATAAGGTCATTTCAATCAAAGGAAACCATCCTAGGAAATGGAGGGATTGTACTTGAAGAGAGTGGAATTCCCCTTTGTTTAGAAGGTACTGAACTAGAAATGATAAAGAAATACTCGAAAGATGCGTCACTCCCCAAAAGAAGAGTGGGATTGACCAAAGATTGCATCAACACGATCACTTGGAAGACTCATCACTCTCCAAGACAGGAGCAGGATTGGCTGAAGATTGCATCAACATGATTGCTTCCTCAACCACTGGGTGAATAGGCTTCAAGACAACATGGTCAAAATACGCATCCCCCCCAAAATAAGAGTGGTATCGGCCAAATATTGCATCGATTTTACCACTTCATCAACCAATGGTTGAATAGGTTGCTAGGAAACCAAATATGAATCATGACTAGAAGGACCTTTAGACAAGGACCATGCTCTTCGTACCATAGAAATAGGAGGGAAAGATGAGTAAGGTGATATCCCTTACAAAGATTACAAGGGAACTTAGAATTATGTCTTATTCGTCTAGGTTTATTAACAATATCAATTCTCCTAACATGACTTGCAGTGGTTGGTGACATGCTCCCAACATGATTTGCAGAGGTTGGTAACATTTTTCCAGTATGAATAGCATTGACTAGACTCGTGACCCCAACAAGACTTGAAGTGAGTGGTTGTATATATCCAACATGAATTGTAGAGGTTGATGAACTATTGATAGTATTACTTGCAGTGACTAGACTTTCACTCCCAGCATGACTTGCAGAGGCTGGTTTCTTTCCCCCAACATGACAAGCAGAGGCTAGTGTTTTGTCTTCAATATGACTTGCAAAGTTTGTTGACTTGTATTTAACATGATTCACAGAGATTGTTGAAATATCTCCAAAATGACTAGAAGAGGTTGGTTGCATGCTTCCAGCATGACTAGTAGAGGCTAGTTGCAAGTCTCCAACATGACTTGCAGAGGTTGTTGACATAACCCGAACATGACTACCTAAGGTTGGTGACATCCTTCCATCATGACTTGTAGAGGCTGGTAATTGGAATCCAGTATTACTTGTAGGGACTAGGATCTTTCTCCCAGCATGACTTGCTGAGGTTGGTTGGTTGCCTCCAGCATGAATTGAAGAGGCCAGTGACAAATCTCCAATATGACTAGTAGCGGTTTGTGAATTCTTATTCTTAATCTTCCTCTTTCTATTACTTTTAGAGTTATAGTTACTAGTAGATATACTTTCACTAGAAGAGGGAGAAGAAGTAGGATAAGACTTCATGGATGAATAAGGAAAATGATCAACATCCATTTGATGCCCATGACATAATATGCTTATTTAAGAAGAATCAATATCATTCGTGACATCCATAGTGTTCCACAACCAAACCGATAGTCCTACATTCAACCCATAAATGTTCAAAGTGGCCATAAAGGGGGCACCAACGTTTCCAAAGAAAGGAAAAGCACAATAATCCCTTTGGGTAGGGTTCCCTTGGTTGGTATCCTTGAGAACTTTGGCCATTATGTTCTTATGCACAAGTCCATCCCTTGTGAGATTGTTCATGTCCAAAAAATTCATACACACTGACTTTGGTGAATCAGTGGTATGAAAACCCATGCATTCTAAGAGGTGGCTCCACGCTTTCAAGAGAAAGACTAGGGGTTGTTCCTGACTAGTGAATCGATTGGTCGACCACCTTGAATCAATGATCCAAAATTGGTGATGCAGACATAAACTAAGGCCAACTATACAAAGCAACACTCCACTAAAGAGTCCTAAGAGAAACATTGCAAACAAAAAATTTCTTCAAAATTTCAGCCCAAGTGGATAAGGTTTTGAGTCCAAAGAAATGAAAAAGTGGAAAGGGACCTTCTAGAAACCAGTATGGTTTGATCAAGTCTCGAGACCAATGAAAAAAGGAGTGAGAAGAATTTATCTCGACCTCCACTTACCATCCATACCCGATGCAAGTAACCCTCACTTCTCGGGGCACCCTCTAGGGGTACTGATGGTGTTGGCTCAAAATCGAGACCAGGGTTCTCGAAAGTTACCAACAAATATACCGTTGTAGTCTAGGATTGTTGTCATATTCAACCTTCTGCAAGGGAAGGAGGTCTCACCCGAAGCGCAGTCGAGGTGTGTGTGATGAAGTGAGTCAAATAATATGCATCATCGGGTTCGGTGCAACCATAAATGGATCCATTCATCAATTCTCAACAAGACATGCATAGACAATAATTAAATTCTAAGTATAAATGATAGAAGTAGTTGCACAATAGAGAACTAGGGATTAATGCACATTATAACAAAATTTTAGAGCCCGAGTGATCTTCTTTTCTATTATCATCATCCTACTGTAGCTAGAGAAAATACAGTACTCATATAATAGCTTATGCATCCCAATCTATCCCCATATATCTAGTATAGAATCTTGGGCTCTACGTAAGCACAATGTCATTCAAAAAACCCTTACAATAGCCTTGACAGAGACACTCAATACTAATCACAATACTGGTTACAACGGTAAAACCCTTCATAGGAGTAACAATAAAAACAACGACGATGAACCCCTTTCCCATTACATAACTCTAAATTTATAGTTTTCCTTGAGAACTTCTTGGATTCTTGATTTTGTGGCTTCCTCTTGCATGTGCTCGAATTGCTTTTACATTTTCCACTACTCGTCTAGCTAGCACATGGTGTTGTTAGTTGTTTTAGACTGTTAGTTATTTTTTTTCTCGTCTGGTTGTTTTCCACTGCTTTGAATCTTTCACTGAGCTATTGCGCTTTTCGCAAAATCGGGCATTCCTAAAAAATGTAGGGCCCAACAGGTCCTGACCACAACCTTTGACTCGTCCCAAGTCAACCTTTTGTTTCTTTCCCCTGACCTTCTACAAATGGAGGACCCAACTCTGGTACAATGGCGAGAGCCTGTTCATGGAAGTTTTCATAGTGCTCAATGTGGTCCTTCCATTTCCTTGCCAAAATCAAGGCTCCTGCAACAAATTCCTAAATCCTCCAACTTTGTAGCAAATAGAGTAGTCCATTCTGTCTCAGAAATGGACTCAAGTTGTTGTATCTGGACATACTCAGTCTGCATTGTAGGTTGTAAGTTTCAAATTTTTTTCTTTGTGGACCTTGTAGATTCATCCATTGCATCCAACCATTCATCTTCGATCTAGATCTCTACAAACTTGGTTTCCTACTCCATAGGGTCAGAAAGGGCTCAGGCATTTGCGTGCATTTTGTTGATTTGGGTGCACAATTCTTCAATTGGTTGGTTGCATCATTCTAGTAAGATGAATTAGTCATTAACCATGTCAAATAGTCAACGACATTCCTCGACACGATAATGAAGAGAGGACCGGACCTGAGTGCCCTCCACAACCACCTGTGTAAGCTTTTGCATGAGCTCTTTGGGATGCTCCTTTTCTTTCAATTTGATTGCAACCAACTCTTGTCGCAGGGTGTTATTGTTTGCAGTTAGTGGTGACCATGCATCATTGATGAGCTCAATTCATTGCAGAGGCACGACTGGAGTGATGTCCTTAAGGAGCTCAGGAGAAACTTGTCTGAAGGTGGGCCAGACACAAACAAGTTTCTCTGACACAACTGCAATAGTGGATTTATATTGTACCCCAATCCATGCTCAAGCTCCACAGTAGATGACGTTGTAATAAATATGTGGCAGATTTGTTGTGATTAGTGTGTGAGCTCTTCATTTTTTTTATCAACTATAGTGATCCTCTATTCAAGTTGAGTGGTGGAGGGTCGATTAATGTGCAAAATTTGTGGTGTATCCCAAGTTGAAATTTCTCCACTGGTAAGAGAGGGATCCAAAGGCCACCTTGCAACAAATGGTTGGTTGTTGACAACAGAAAATTCTGACAGACTAGGGGTGCCAACATCGTCTCGACTAGTTGAGGGAGCTCTGAAGCTGCATGCAATCCGGTCTTGGACCTCCTGCAGAAGCATTGTGACTATACCTGTTTTCTCCAGGCATAACTCTATGATATTGGCACTGTTGCAGGTCTTGCAACATGGATGTAATTTGTTCCTTGACCGATGTTGTGCTATGAGATGATTGGGTGTCATCCTAGGTGTCCAGCTGGTCCCGTGGAGGATCCTGATACATTGAAATCTGTGTCTCTAGCCCTATCTATGGCTCTGAATGGAGAGTAGTTTATGGTCATGTGTCCAAGGGAACTTTGACCTACGAAACTTGGGGAAAATTGGATGGTATGGGGATGGTGGTTCCGACAATTGTAGTAGAAGGGTCGATAGACTCGGGAAAGATCATGTCGAAATGGGTGTGAGAAAGAAATGATGGGGTAATGAATGGGACACCCTCGAGCTATCTATGTTTTTGGCTAGGAGGTTCCTCAAGGATGAAGGTATATTTTTGTTGCACTAGGGGGTCATCAATGATGGTGATCATAGGGACCGAGGAAGGAATGGGGGTCATGGTGCGGATAGGAGATGTATTGTGTGGATCAGAGGATGAAGGGAATACAACGACGAGGCCTCGATGACAACAAACTTGGAGGAATAGTTAGTGCATGGATTCTTTAAAGTAAAGGTTGAAGCAAAAAATTCACATAATTGCTTACCAGAATTGGTGGTGTCAACCAGAATGGATGATAATGGAATATGCACTATACTCCTAGGTAGAACTTCCTCTTCACCTTTGTCTCCCTCTTCCTTTGAGCTTGAAGGCGCCGATCTCTTTTTGATGAGCTGGTCCCAACACCAAAGGTCTGCGCAGGAGATGGCTCTTGCGAAATGACATGCATGGAGTAGGTAAAGCCTGATCATTTCCTCTCCTTGGTAACTCTGGGCTAGGCCATAAATTCCCTATCCAAAAGGGCATCATCCAAGTAAAATGATAATGGATTCATGTGGAAAAGTGTTGGGGCAGTGCCAAGGGGCCGAGAAAATGTGTTTTCCTAGTTCATACCAAACCATATATTATGGGAGTGCCTGTTGAGAAAATTCTTCAAAATCATTGGCTACTGAGTAGAGGTGATGAGGTTGTTATACCACTATAGATATG
The DNA here is from genome assembly GCA_009831015.1 of Picea engelmannii. Taxonomy (NCBI): domain Eukaryota; kingdom Viridiplantae; phylum Streptophyta; class Pinopsida; order Pinales; family Pinaceae; genus Picea; species Picea engelmannii. The sequence goes on from ML787247.1 coordinate 199,774, forward strand.
CAACATAATAGTATACTACGTTGGAAGTTCAAGCATGTCAGGAGTCAAACAACTTGGAAAGGAGACTGTCAACAGTGGAAGATGGAGACTGTCCCATTGGTGGCTTCCACTTACACATCAAGAAAGAAACTAACATATATCCATAGATGAAATAGGTAGATTGTTCATGGGCATCGACATAGGCCTGCAATAGTTCAGTGAGCAAGCACTGTCACCAGTTGAGTTGGGCGCCCTCCTTACAAAATTCCACCATAGAGATAGTGTCCAATGCGCATTCACCCTTCGAACAATTCTTTCTGACCTTACCTGCAATGAGATAGAAGGCACAATGAATAAGCTCGTCATTGATGAGATCAATATGAGCTCCCCAAACTCCACATCGGGTGCCATACTTTTCATATAAATTGATTTCTCCCTTCTTGCGGCCATGCTTTCCTAAGCCCTGGAAGTCGTATTTTACATCCTTCCCCTCCATAGATAACCTAGTAAGACTTTGGATATCATCCACATGGATGGGGTAGGCTTGGTCCAGCCACAAGGTATCATTTTGCACACATATAATAAGAAACTTGGTGCATTGGGAAACATCACCAGTGGTGCCAAACACCAATAGGTCATATAGATTCATCAATGTGGAATTCAGTAGGGGGATGTATGTCGTTTTCCACTCCCACTTCATCTCATTGATTGGTAGTGTCGAACAGTCCATAAATGTATGAAGAACCATCTATAGAAATTGGGTGGCATCGGTGAAATCATTATCCAACAGCCGAGTCTGCTCGACTTTTCCATGGATATCGCCTATTACTTTGACCCATGGATCGATGAAATCCTCTAGAATAGCCCCTTTGGGGACAACTCCCCATCTAGCAATGTGAACCATTCTAGCATACCGATGTTGGTCGACAAATACGACTGGTGGAAAAAAGTGCAGGTGCGGGATCATGAACTTCTTAGGAGGCTCCAGGAATGAATATTCAACCAACTTGCCTAAGACACAATAACATTTAGTAGTCAAGAAAAATTGAGTTTATAGGCACATATGGGAGGTGACGTGACAAACATGCATTTAAATATACAACATGGAGATAACTCGACATTAACAACAATAATATCCATCGAAAACGGGAAAATCCATGAGTGATTTGAGTAATTAAGAATATAAGCGGAAAGACTGTGTAGGGATATTGGGGTGAAAGGGAAAGTAATGTCCACACCAACAATTACCTTGAAAAGTACTGACAATTGTGAGTATTTAAATGATTCCAACTGGTGATAACAAGACTGCAAGCAAAAGGGGATCAACACCATTTAACTAACACTGTGACAACGATAGGGCACAAATATCAAACTTGGAAGCTACTAAATGTGGTAGGATTCGATTTAGACTTCGATTCAGACTTCCCTAACCACAAAGGTGATATTTGGGCTGGATGAATTGACAACGAAAACTAATTTCTAGACCAAGTGACAATGAGACATGTCATCCTTTTATTAACAGAAAAGGAAGATAACAAAACAACTAGAATCCTACCTATAATTAAACTCGCTCAAGGTGACAGGAGTGAGGTGAAACTTCACTTATGCAGAATATATGTAGGGCTTCATGCATGCGCCATTCACCCATATAGGATGAAGGATATTGTCTAGTTGTGTAAGTCTAACAACACGGGATTCACATATTTCCACAACTATAAAAGGTCCTAGCCAATGCATTTGTAGCTTCCCCGGATGTTTTTGATACTTGTTTTCGTATAATAGGATTTGGTCACCTTGAAAAAATGACTTAGTATTGATATGTTTTTCATGCTAACCCTTATTCCTATATTTTTCCACAGTTTGATGAAAATCTGCTAGAAATTGAGCTTCGTCTAATTCCAACAATTCAATGACCCATTATGCAAGTTATTCATTATTTGTCATATGGGTTACGTGTGAAATATATAAACTCGGGGTGAAAAATTCAGTTGGGATAACTGCTTCTTTTCCATAAGAAAGTTCAAACAAAGTATACTTATGCAACCTCTTTGTGGTAGTTCTATAACCCCATAATACTGTTGGAATCCTTTCGTCCTAGTAATCCCTATTTGTGCAACATACCTTTGTTAATACACACTATAGAATCTCATTAAAGGCCTCAATTGTACCATTCGATTGTGGATGATATAGACTACTCTTGTGATGTTGAATTAACAACCCACGAGTGAGAGTGGCTACAGTCTCACTGATGAAATGCACACCTTGATCACTAGTCAAACTCCGAGGACATTCAAACCTAGTAATGATGTTCTAAAAAATAAACCACGTTGTTGTGTCTGTAGAGAAATCTAAAACAACTTATGCCTCATCCCAACAAGTCAAATAATTGGTTGCGGTAATATTATATCTTTCCTTTGAGTGCTTCGTAGGGGTTTTTATCAGACCAATGAAATCAATAGCCCATTTTTCAAAGAATTATAGTGCTCAGACAGGATGTAAAGGTAACTCATATCTGCATGATCTCTTACCAATTCACTGGCATACATCACATTCCCTAGCTTAATCTTTGGCATCCTTAAACACCATTGGCTAGGATAATCCTTCTTGTAATATCTTTTGGGAAGTTTCCTTTCTGCCTACGTGTCATCCCACAGCTCCACTATGGAACTCCCACAAAATATTAGGTATTTCATGGTCAATTACACATTTTATAAGGATATTGTCCAATCCCAACTTGTATAGCTGACCTGCAATCAACTGATTGTCTGCTACACAAACCACTAGGTGTCTCTTTTGATTTGCAGAATAACCTTTAGGGCAGACACTCGTGCTCATAAATGAGGCAATGCCAGACAAGTAATTAGGAATAGCTTCAACTTTGAAAAGGTCAACATCAGGTAGCTAGTCATCTATATCTCCTCCATTCTCTTCTGACTCTAGTCTAAATAAATGGTTGAGACCCACATGTAATTTACCTAGTTTAATAATGACCTAAAAAGAAAATTACTAAAACAACAACAACCATCTACAAATTCATCCTTCCAACACAAGATTATTTACCAAGTATTTTAAAGTAGAATGATTAGTGAGGAATTTAAAATGTCCTCCTAACAAATAATGTCTAAACTTTTGCAAAGCATAACCCATCACCAAACCTTCTCTTTTCATGGTGGTGTAGTTGCGCTTAGCCTGAGAAAGCTTCCTGCTAGAAAAATATATAGGATGATCCAGATTTCCTTCACCAGGTTGCACAAGGATAGCCCCTAAAGAAATGCCAGAAGCATCAATGTGTACATGGAATTCCACATCCCAATTCAAATATATGAGAATAGGGGTAGTACTCAATTTTTCTTTTGTTAGGCGGAAATATTGTCGTTTAATTCTGTTGTAGTATTTGCTTAACTTTTTAATTTGTCAATCTGAGGTTCGTAGGCTTACGAAGCACACACACTATATATGCAAGACTGAAGTAGAACTAATCTAATCTAAATTGCTGAAATGAAATTAATCTAGGAAAACATTGAAAAACTAACTATGAAAGCAGTAAATTAATCTAGGAAAGAAATACAACATGTGAAGAGTTGAATGACAAAAGACAAATGTGAGCTCACACAATACATCAATATCAAATTATATTACAAGAGTCAAATGACAAAGCATGAAAGAATAGCAAAGCTAAGAATCCCCTTCTCCTCATTACAAGACTAAATTATAAATTACATGATCTCTAACTCTCCAAGCTAATCTCTCCTATGAATAACATGATCCTCCTCATGAAGAGAGAACACTCTCTTATATACATGAGAGTCTTGAAGAGTGTCATAATTACAGATCCACTATTCTCTCAACCATTCTCAACTACTTTCCTATTATTAGAAGATATGATCCCTTCAAATCCTCCACACATCTCTCACATATCTTAAATAAGATATGCCATCTAAATCTTCCATGATCTTCTCCTTTGAATATGCTTGAATATGAAATTCGAATTTGAGGGTAGGTGGTAATATTTGACTTTGTTAAAATCTTCACATATTCTTGCACACATCATCAAACTCATCCAACCTTGATATACAGTGAAAATATGTTATTTTTCTAATATTTAATCACAAATTCACCTATAATACTGAAATGAATACAATGGAAAATAATAAGGAGAAACCCAAGTATTATTATGGAAATGGTATGATGGAAGGTTAATGGGACGATGAAATGTAAGGAGCAGTGAAGGAAAAAGAGGATATAAATGTGACATTTATGAGGCCCAACATGCCCCCTAACTCAACTTGTTGCATGTCCTCATGCAACCATGCATGGATCTTCTTAAGAACTTTTGGCATTTAAACTATGGCTTTGATTGATGATGTCCTTTTAACAATGAATATTTCCAGGATTTGAAATACATGAGTACCAACATGTAAAATACATGTGTAACAACATGTGAAATATGTGTAACAACATGTGAAATTTTCTTATGGTTGGTTCTTTTGTGACAACCATGAATACAAAAGATGTTGGTTCTTGTGTTAACGACATTCATTTCACTTATTTATTTTCTTGCTGCAATAATTTAGCCATATACTCACTCGAAATAATAAGCTATCAATGTGCATAAGAAAGCATCACTGTGTATAAGAAAGCCTTTTCTTTATCTTTATGAATCATGCCAATATGTGTATCAATCAAAATGCAACAAAGTTTTCGTTGGAAAAGAAATGTTAGTGAATCATAAATGGAATGATGAGATGGTAAAATGAAATAATGGTAATGAATATAAATGTGACAATTCTGAGGCCCAACATGCCCCCCAACTCAACTTGTTGCATGCCCTCATGCAACCATGCATGGATCTTCTTAAGAACTTTTGGCATTTAAACGATGGCTTTGATTGATGATATCCTTTTAACAATGAATATTTCCAGGATTTGAAATACAGGAGTAGCAACATGTAAAATACATGTGTAACAACATGTGAAATATGTGTAACAACATGTTAAATTTTCTTATGGTTGGTTCTTGTGTGACAACTATGCATACAAAAGTTGTTGGTTCTTGTGTTAACAACATTCCTTTCACTTATTTATTTTCTTGCTGCAATAATTTAGCCATATACTCACTGGAAATAATAAGCTATCAATGTACATAAGAAAACATCAATGTGTATAAGAAAGCCTTTTCTTTATCTTTATGAATCATGCCAATATGTGTATCAATCGAAATGCAACAAAGTTTTTGTTGGAAAAGAAATGTTAGTGAATCATAAATGGAATAATGGTAATGAATATGTGGTGAAAGAGTTCCCCCCCCGCCCCCCCAACTGAATCGGTTGCATGCTCGCATGCAACTTAGTGTAGTTCATGGAAGGAAAGAGAGCATGGCGAGAAAATTTTCCAAAATATTCAGTTGCCATATAAGGAATTGTGTGATTAAAGCTTAGAAAAGAACATACCTCCACTTACCCAAAAAGTAGATGTAGTTGTTGCGGCTGTTGGATCAGGAGAAGTGAAGGAATCTAAACTGCTACTACTGAATCATGATAAATGTGGAAGGCAGAGGATATGGAACTCTCATAGATCTGAAATCAAACTGCTACAACTGCTGAGGGGATCATGAAGAAGTGAATAGTCTTCACCTGCTATAAAACCAATGGTACAATTCTCATCATGCGATTGAATGTGTCGATGTCGAGCATGAAGAGAAATCATTGGATTACCGGCCATTGATGAATGTCGTTAACCAATGCGATACAAACTCACTAGTGATGACAATGAGTGTCAAGGTACCCGAGTACATCTTGCGAAGTGCGAATAGATGGGTTGATATCGAGCCACTTGGAAGATCTAACGATCAAGGGACATTGATGTATTCCCATGATTGCTAGCGAGAGAGCTTGCCATTAAGGCATGCAAACCTCCAGGTACTCAAAAGGAACTCTAGTCTATATCCCAGATAAGGTGTTGAGGTCGATGGGGCAAGACTGTTGAAAGGTGGGCCTTAAAGAATCCTACATCAGTCAATGCGAGTTTATAAAAAGATTGGTAGGACTATAGATGTAAATATATCAGTAGCAACAGGGTTTATGGCAAGGAAATGTAATTGTGGAAAGGGGTTTGTTTTATTCAGAAGGAAAACTGGAAAGGAAAAAGAAAAAAAGATAAAGGAATGTATGCAACTCAGAAAAGTAGGCGTCTGTGAAGTCATGAAAGTTAAGGCAATGGAAGATGGCTTCAACACCATGATGATTAATCAGCTTTGAAGGAGAAATGAGATAGTGTCACAACATGAAATTTGACAAAATGCGGAAGTAATAGTGTATCAGCATGGTTGTTGTGTAACAACAAAAATTTTTCTGTGTAACAACAAACTGTTTCTGTGTAATAACTCCTTCAAGATGTCTATCACATGTTTTCTTTGAAGAATTTTGTGATTCTTGAAAATCACTTCGGCATGAATTATGAGCATCTTGTTCCTACAATCAATCTGAATACTAATCATGCAATCAAACTTGTGAGAGCAACGTAAGATGTGAAATGCAAGATTAAGTACAAATGCGAACAAATTCAAAGTAGAAAATAAATGCGGTTATACCTGTTGTCCGCACTTGTTAGTTCCGTCATTGTTTCCGCCAAAGTGATTTAAAAAAAAAAGAAAAAGAAATGTTAAACGTAAAAACATGTATTTATTACTGTTTTCAAGAATGTTTTAAAGTGCCCATTTGCAATTTTTGTTTGTTTTTGTTTTGTTTTGTTTTTCTATTTTATTATTATTATTATTATTATTATTATTATATATATATATATATATATATATATATATATATATATATATATATATATATAGTGCTTTTTTTTCAATTTTTAAATTTGTTTGGTTGTTTTTAGTGCTTTTGTTTTATAACTAAAATGAAACAAAAACATATCTTATTTTTTTTGTTTGTTTTTATTGTTTTTGTTTTATAATAAAACAAAACAAAAACATATATATATATATAAAATGATTTGTATTATTTAAAACAACGAGACAATGACATTGGAAGCTTCCATGATTTGGAGTTCAACTGAAGATATGAACGATATTGAAAGATTGAATGATGATTAGTAAATCAAATTGGACTCTTAGATCATGTGCCAAGTGTAGTAGAGTTTGTTATTAATTTGAATTCTTCTCCTTGGAGGGTGCCGTAATTCAAAACAAATCATTTTTTTTTCCTCACGCAGTCTGCAAAACGGAGCTCCAAAGAACCCTGAGTTTATCCCAAATGGTTGTGAAATCCTGAAAAACGTTCAAGAGTTACCTAATTGCCTCCGTTCTGAAGAAAATACACGTTTTATTTTTTTCTAATTCGCCTCGGTTTGCTCAAAAAATGCGTTTTAAAATCATGTGTTTTAATAGTTACGCATTTTTGGCAATTACCTCTGAAGAAATTGAAAACTAGATGATGCCTGCTGTGGTAAATTTTCCAGAGCTTGTCTCTCACAGAGAAGTTCAGATCGATGGTCATCAAGATTCACAATATTATTGTGATTCAAGCCAAGGACCGAGATAGAAGATTATTGCCGTCGTAGTTGGATTGTGAAAAAAAACAAAGGGTTTGTTATTTCAATTAATCATAGTTTCAGTTTCATTTTTTTTTATTTCCTGATGCTATTATTGTTTTGTTGTTTTATTGTTTGCAGATCTGCAAATTTATTCAAACACTGTTATAGCAAAAACGTCACTATTATAGCAAGTAAAAGCATGAAAAATTTCACTGTATCATCATGTTGTAACAACATGTAAAATTTCGCTGTAACAACTGTCTCAGCATGAAAAAATTTCATTGTTGCAGCATGTAAAAATTTTACTATATCATCATGTAGAATTTCACTGTTTCAGCGACTGTCTCAATATGTAAAAAAAAATTTCACTGTTTCAGCATAGAAATTTTTTTGTTTTGTTTTTATTCGTCTAATTTCTTTATTATTATTGTGTTTATTTGCAGGTCAAATGATGGATGCAAAAACATTCATTCTTGAAATCAAAATCATTCCTATTTTCTGATCCTCGCGATCGCACGAAGCACAGAGGAGAGCATATTTATTCTAGGTAAATGAAAAACTGAAAAATAAAACCTACCTACTCTATGCTAAATGGAATTAGAAATTAGTTACGTGTAGGCAAATTTCCAGTGGAGCCAAGCATGCAACAGTAACAACAATATGTTCAATGGTATTTTTTCAAATGAATAATGTAAATATCCAAGAGTGAATGAATCTAGTTTCCGCGACTGCAAAATTTCTAAATAAAAGTAAAAAAAATGGAGCTAATCGAGCACTTACCTGGAACCATTGCTCGACAATGCTTTCATAGGCACGTTTTTCCTCGCTCAGATTTTGCTGCAACTCCTCATTTTCCTCCTCAAGTTCCTCAAATGTTGATTTCTCGTTTGTTTCTGGAGGAGTATTCAAGCTCTGGGCTGCTGTCAAGATCTTCTCTTTCTGAGAAGAAGAAATCTCAGTTTTCGCCAGGATCTGAGAGAGTTGTTCCAAGCTGACACTCATGGTTAAATCATATTGCAAAAGGGGTTCTTACAGCACCCAAATCAAAATAATAATAAAAAAAAAACTGAAAATCATACTTGCTGAAACACATGAAAACCTCTTCATAGTTGCAAAAAAAATCAAACACACTTGCTAAAATTGAAATTCACACTCTAGTTACGCTTGCAAGAAAATCAAACTAAACTTCAATCCATCGTGCTTCCCTGGCAATGGCGCCAAAATTTTAGGCGGAAATATTGTCGTTTAATTCCGTTGTAGTATTTGCCCAACTATTTAATTTGTCAATCCGAGGTTCGTAGGCTTACGAAGCACACACACTATATATGTAAGACTGAAGTAGAACTAATCTAATCTAAATTGTTGAAATGAAATTAATCTAGGAAAGCATTGAAAAACTAACTATGAAAGCAGTAAATTAATCTAGGAAAGCAATACAACATGTGAAGAGTTGAATGGCAAAAGACAAATGTGAGCTCACACAATACATCAATCTCAAATTATATTACAAGAGTCAAATGACAAAGCATGAAAGAATAACAAAGCTAAGAATCCCCTTCTCCTCATTACAAGACTAAATTATGAATTACATGATCTCTAACTCTCCAAGCTAATCTCTCCTATGAATAACATGATCCTCCTCATGAAGAGATAACACTCTCTTATATACATGAGAGTCTTGAAGAGTGTCATAATTACAGATCCACTATTCTCTCAACCATTCTCAACTACTTTCCTATTATTAGAAGATATGATCCCTTCAAATCCTCCACACATCTCTC
>ML787247.1:210034-222265 GCA_009831015.1 Picea engelmannii
TCAGTCAACGTGAGTTTATAAAAAGATTGGTAGGACTATAGATGTAAAGATCTCAGTAGCAACAGGGTTTATGGCAAGGAAATGTAATCGTGGAAAGGGGTTTGTTTTATTCAGAAGGAAAACTGGAAAGGAAAAAGAAAAAAAGATAAAGGAATATATGCAACTCAGAAAAATAGGCGTGTGTGAAGTCATGAAATTTAAGGCAATGGAAGATGGCTTCAACACCATGATGATTAATTAGCTTTGAAGGAGAAATGGGATAGTGTCACAATATGAAATTTGACAAAATGTGGAAGTAATAGTGTATCAGCATGGTTGCTGTGTAACAACAAAAATATTTCTATGTAACAACAAACTGTTTTTGTGTAACACCTCCTTCAAGATATCTATCACATGTTTTCTTTGAAGAATTTTGTGATTTTTGAAAATCACTTCGGCATGAATTACGAGCGTCTTGTTCCTGCAATCAATCTGAATACTAATCCTGCAATCAAACTTGTGAGAGCAATGCAAGATGCGAAATGCAAGATTAAGTACAAATGCGAACAAATTCAAAGTAGAAAATAAATGCGGTTATACCTGTTGTCCGCACTTGTTAGTTCCGTCATTATTTCTGCCAAAGGGATTTAAAAAAAAAACAAAGATTCGTTAAACGTAAAAACATGTATTTATTACTGTTTTCAAGAATGTTTTAAAGTGCCCATTTGCAATTTTTGTTTGTTTTTGTTTTGTTCTCTCTCTCTCTCTCTCTCTCTCTCTCTATATATATATATATATATATATATTTAGTGTTTTTTTTTCAATTTTTAAATTTGTTTGGTTGTTTTTAGTGCTTTTGTTTTATAACTAAAATGAAACAAAAACAATTATTATTTTCTTTGTTTGTTTTTCTTGTTTTTGTTTTATAATAAAACAAAACAAAAACATATATATAAAAAAAATGATTTGTGTTATTTAATTAAAACAACGAGGCAATGACATTGGAAGCTGCCACGATTTGGAGTTCAATTGAAGATCTGAAAGATATTGAAAGATTGAATGATGGTTAGTAAATCAAATTGGACTCTTAGATCATGTGCCAAGTGTAGCAGAGTTTGTTATTCATTTGAATTCTTCTCCTTGGAGGGTGCTGTAATTCAAAACAAATCATTTTTTTTCCTCACGCAGTCTGCAAAATAGAGCTTCGAAGAACCATGATTTTATCCCAAATGGTAGTGAAATCCCGAAAATCACTCATGATTTACCTAATTGCCTCTATTCTGAAGAAAACCCACGTTTTATGTTTTTCTAATTCGCCTCGGTTTGCTCAAAAAATGTGTTTTAAAATCATGTATTTTAATAGTTACACATTTCTGGCAATTACGTTTTCTGGCAATTACCTTTGAAGAAATTGAAAACTAGATGATGCCTGCTGTGGTAAAATTTCCAGAGCTTGTCTCTCACAGAGAAGTTCAGATTGATGGTAATCAAGATTCACAATATTGTTGTGATTCAAGCCAAGGACTGAGATAGAAGATTATTGCCGTCGTAGTTGGATTGTGAAAAAAAAACAAAGGGTTTGTTATTTCAATTAATCACAGTTTCAGTTTCGTTTTTTTTTTTTATTATTTCCTGATGCTATTATTGTTTTGTTGTTTTATTGTTTGCAGATCTTCAAATTTATTCAAACACTGTTATAGCAAAAATGTCACTGTTACAACAAGTAAAAGCATGAAAAATTTCATTGTATCATCATGTTGTAATGGCATGTAAAATTTCGCTGTAACAACGACTGGCTCAGCATGTAAAAATTTCATTGTTGCAACATGTAAAATTTTTACTGTATCAGCATGTAGAATTTCACTGTTTTAGTGACTGTCTCAGCATGTAAAAAAAAAATTCACTGTTTCAACATAGAAATTTTTTTGTTTTGTTTTTATTCGTCTAATTTTTTATTTATTTTTATTGTGTTTATTTGCAGGTCAAAGGATGGACACAAAAAAAATCATTCCTAAAATCAAAATTATTCATATTTTCTAATCCTCGCGATCGCACGAAGCACAGATGAGAGCATACTTATTCTAGGTAAAAGAAAAACTGAAAAATAAAACCTACCTACTCTATGCTAAATGGAATTATAAATTAGTTACGTGTAGGCAAATTTTCAGTGGAGCCAAGCACGAAACGATAACAACAATATGCTCAATGGTAATTTTTCAAATAAATAATGTAAATATTCAAGAGTGAATGAATTTAGTTGTTGTGACTGTAGAATTTCTAAATAAAAATAAAAAAGTGGAGCTAATCGAGTACTTACCTGGAACCATTGCTCGATAATGCTTTCATAGACGCGTTTTTTCTCGCTCAGATCTTACTGCAACTCCTCATTTTCCTCTTCAAGTTCCTTAGATGTTGATTTCTCGTTTGTTTCTGGAGGAGTATTCAAGCTCTGAGCTGCCGTCAAGATCTCCTCTTCCCGAGAAGAATAAATCCCAGTTTTCGCCAGGATTTGAGCGAGCTGTTCCAAGCTGAAACTCATGGTTAAATCATATTGCAAAAGGGGTTCTTACAACACCCAAATCAAAAAAAAAAAAAAAAAACTGAAAATCATACTTGCTGAAACACATGAAAACCTCTTCACAGTTGCAAAAAAAATCAAGTACACTTGCTGAAATTGAAATTCACACTCTAGTTACGCTTGCAAGAAAATCAAACTAAACTTCAATCCATCGTGCTTCCTCGACAACGACGCCAAAATGTTAGGCAGAAATATTGTCGTTTAATTCCGTTGTAGTATTTGCCCAACTATTTAATTTGTCAATCCGAGGTTCGTAGGCTTACAAAACACACGCACTATATATGAAAGACTGATGTAGAACTAATCTAATCTAAATTGCTGAAATGAAATTAATCTAGGAAAGCATTGAAAAACTAACTATGAAAGCAGTAAATTAATCTAGGAAAGCAATACAACATGTGAAGAGTTGAATGGAAAAAGAAAAATGTGAGCTCACATAATACATCAATCTCAAATTATATTACAAGAGTCAAATGACAAAGCATGAAAGAATAACAAAGCTAAGAATCCCCTTCTCCTCATTACAAGACTAAATTATGAATTACATGATCTCTAACTCTCCAAGCTAATCTCTCCTATGGATAACATGATCCTCCTCATGAAGAGAGAACACTATCTTATCAACATGAGAGTCTTGAAGAGTGTCATAATTACAGATCTACTATTCTCTCAACCATTCTCAACTACTTTCCTATTATTAAAAGATATGATCCCTTCAAATCCTTCACACATCTCTCACATATCTTAAATAAGATATGCCATCTAAATCTTCCATGATCTTCTCCTTTGAATATGCTTGAAGATGAAATTCGAAATTGAGGCTAGGTGGTAATATTTGACTTTGTTAAAATCTTCACATATGCCTGCAGACATCATCAAACTCATCCAACCTTGATATATAATGAAAATATGTTATTTTTCTAATATTTAATCACAAATTCACTTATAATACTGAAATGAATACAATGGAAAATAATAAGGAGAAACCCAAGGATTATTATGGAAATGGTATGATGGAAGGTTAATGGGACGATGAAATGTAAGGAATAGTGAAGGAAAAAGAGGATATAAATGTGACATTTCTGAGGCCCAACATCTTTCAGCGTATCAAAGGATTGATCGCACTTTGGCTTCCAAGCAAAGGCTTCAAATTTCTTCAATAATTTCTCCAATGGGGAAGTAATACTTGTGTAATTTATGATAAAGCGACGATAGTACCCTGTACGGTCGAATGTTAAGCTCAATTGTTTAGCACTAGTAGGTGGAGGCATATTTAGTATCACAACAACCTTTGCAGGATCAACCAATACCCATTCCCTGCACACATCTTCATATTTAAATAAATATATAGTTGTTTGTAACAATCAAACATCAATCACAATAAACTAATGTGCTCCTTCAATAGGATGTACATGGTCCAATCATCCGCATATACTTCAAGAAATTTATGAATACAATCACGGAATTCAACAATAACTATGCATGAGAAGACGGCTAGGGAATTCTTTAGGCCAAAGGGCATAACATTATAAGCAAAAGATCCCCATTCTGTAGTGAAAGTAGTCTTGTTTTTATCCTCCTCCACAATCCTAACCTGATGGTAGCTTGAGAATCCATCTGTGAAAGCATAGGCTTCATTTCCCTCTACTTGATCAAGGACTTCATCACTAAAGGGGGTGGGAAACAGGTCGTGTGCACAAGCCGAGTTGAGACTCCTATAATATACATAGAACCTTATATCATCAGTTCTCTTCTTACTCCATATCGCAATAGGATTGTCCCATTTGGCCTCATCTACAGGAAAAATAAACCCTACATCTAACATTGAATCTATCTCCTTCTTAAATTTCTCCTTGACTCACGAATTCAGAGGATATGGCATGTGTTTCACTGGCTTAGCCTCTAGTTTTAAGTCAATCTTCATTTCTCCTAACTCTCCCTTAATCCCTTTTATCTCTGAAAAACTCTTCGAAAATAGATGCTCATACTCCCTCAATCGAACTTGTATTTCTGTCATAGTTTGTTTGTCCCAATAGTCACCTATAGATGTCGTCTTGGGAAACTCCTCACTCCCAATATTTAATTTTCGCAACCCTAGGGGTTGGGTGTATGATTTTCTGGTCTCACCTGATACAATATCTTTGACTTCTCTAGTTCCAACGAACTCTTGGAAGGTTAAATGTCTAAGCTCCTCTATCTCCTCTAGATCTCCAAGGTCATTATAAACTTTACTACAGGCCATGGGTATTATCATAGGGGAGGGATACAAACTATATTCTAGTAGTTGTTCATGCTTAGGGAAAACTTTAAGTGGAGGTTTAAGTTTAACCTCAGTATTGAACAACAAATTCTTAATTTTTTGGGGCACGTCTATGATTTCGAGAGTCTTATTAGTAAATGAGAAGTCATGGAAGAAATGATTATGAGATGTCTTTCAACATACCCTTTATCTTCTTGTCTCCTCATGCACATACCAAGCCTTAGGAATTGCTCCTAGAGAGTGAAAGAACTGATGTGTCCATGGAGCAGATGGAAGTTGAGAAAATTTCCAAGCTATAAGGAAATGCTCAACGTGCGCCCCTGGGTTAGACTTGTCATCATATATCTCCAAGGATAGCAATTGAATCTTCTATTTTCGATCACATCCTAGTTGCAGTGTCTATGTGAGCAGAAGGAACCAATGTTGAATAGAAAGCTTGACTTCCTCCCAAGTGGACAAAGTTTCTTTGTGAGTAGCTCACCACCTGGTAGGAGAAGACTTTAGTGTTGGAATATTCACCAATACTGAGAGGAGGGGTGAATCAATATTGAGTACTTTTTACCATTTTTAATCACAACATGTAAATATTAACTTGTTAGCAATTCCATTCACTTATGATTACATTTAACATATCATAAACATATAGCCATAAGTAGTACCATTCAACAACCCATCACATCATACACATTGCACAAGAGATTTTTACGTGGAAACCCAAATGGGAGAAAACCACGAAATGATTTCTTATGTATTCAGAAGATTACAGTCATAGGAAGCACCATCTTCCAAAATTCTCCAACACCAACTGGAAGGAGACACTGACCCCTTATTTATAGGCTCCAACCTAAAGGAAGTTACAACTCCCTAAATTATCCAATATCTCCAACTGGAAGGAGGCTTCAACCCCCTAGTTTTATGAGCACCAACTCAAAGGAAGCTATGACTCCATGTATTCTACAACACCAACTGGAAGGGGGATCCAACCCCCTAGTTTACAAGATCCAACCTGAAGAAAGCTATGACTCCCTAAATTCTCTAGTACCAATTGGAAGGAGGATAAAACCCTCTTTCCTTCCCTCTTCCTTCCTCCTTGAAATATAAATGGAGACTCAACCTATCACTGATAATCAACCTTTCACCATCACTGATAATCAACCTGTCACTGTCATTTATACTCAACTTGTCACTATCACTAATAATCAACTTACCATTGTCACTGATTCTCAACCTGTCACTTTCACTGATATAGATACAATAGCATCATCAAACTAGATCCATTCACATAAATCATATGCCAATTTCACCAAGAGAATCTCTCAAAACATATGCCCAACATCATCAAGATATGCATCCAAACCATGTGCCAAGATATACCTCAAGCATGTGCCATAACCTCCATAAACCATGTACCAAGGATATGCCTCAAACATATGCCATATCATTCAAGATATGCCTCAACCATGTACCAAAAGATGTGCCTCAAAAACATGCCATATCATTCATGATATGCCTCAACCATGTACCAAAAGATGTTCCTCAAACATATTCCATATCATTCATGATAGGCCTAAACCATGTACCAAAAGATATGCCATAAACCATGTACCATAACCTCCAAGATATTCCTTAAGCATATACCATGACCTTCAAGATACAAGCCTCAAAACATATAGAATAACATACCTTTTCATTATATAAAACCTGGTACATAAGATCTCATAATTTCCTCCACTTCAAAAGTAAGAGAGTGACACCTTCTTCAATACTTTTGCGTAGATCCATGATTCATACAATATCAACCCACAAACATATGTTCCTTTCTTCACTGTGACCCGCATACATCCACGCCTTGCTCCACTACAACCTGCGGATAACCTCAGAAATATAGTTCAATCACTTTTGTACTCCTTGCTCTCCTCGAACTCCTTTCTCTTAGGCCATATTTTCTTTGTTGATATCACCAATCCTCCTAGCACAAGTGTAGACCCACTTATGCTAGCTCCATTCACAAAAACTCACCTTCTTGGATATTCAAATGAAAGGTTCTTTATGTGTATTTATACTTTTCCAAATACATCCTTTATTTGACTCTAGGGACAACCTATAGCTTCTTGTTTGTAACAAATTTTCCCATTTAACTAATTTTTGGGTTGACTTGTAACTTCTCATCCTTAGATAGAGGGCTTCTTAACCATATTTCAGGGCTTCAACTTTAAGAGGGCATAACTTCTCAACTGTGAGGAACCATGTGGCGTACCACCTACCATTGGAAACGACATGACAAAGACTATCCATCTATGATTGTTTTTCATTCATTTGAAATATCCTTCATTTTCTTTTTCTTCAAACAACTTTGGGCTTCATGACCACACCTCTGGGGCTTCGTGTAGACTTCTTCAAATCGTCTCCTCATGAGTTCCATGCTTAAAGCTATGCCATAAGGGGGCCACTTTAGAGACTTCTTCAAATAAACACATTAGTTCTATAGGATTTTGGGCTTCTTCTAGGGTTGACATCAATGACAACCAATTTTCCAACAATCTCCCCCTTTGGTATTGATGGAAACACTCATGATCCCCCTGTGACCATTGCTCCTCCTATCTTCATGAACTACGATTTTTCTCTCCCCCTTTGACATCAATGGCAAAGGGTAATTCCCTATGACAGTATATCTTCTTTTAACAATCTCTCTCCCCCTGTCTTCATGCTTCTAATATTTCTTTCTTGGTTTTTTTCTTTCTCTCTCCCTTTGACATTAAGGGTAACTTCCTCTGACGATTTCTCCCCCCCTATATTATTCTACAAGATGTCGTGTAGATCAATGTGGGGATTCTTGTATATGCTTTCTTTCCTCTCTTTCGATGCTCATTGTCCATTGGTGCTTCCTATTATTGTAATCACTGATGTATATTAAAAGCATTCATGTTTGATTGCAAGTCTTCATAGCTTGAGTTGTCTTCACTGAACTGACATCAATGACATAATCATTCAAACAAATTCCCTTAATAGTATAACTCCTCATGATGGTTTATCTTCTCTTGTCTTGTTGTGCCTTTCATAGTTTTCCTTTCTATGATTGGTTGGTTCCACTTGCTTCTCTTCTTGAGTCATATGCTTTACTGAACATCCCTCTTGATGGTTAATGACAACAAGTCCTTCTTTTCTGCAATTCCTCGTGAACTCATGCTTTCACCCTGTTATAACATAAAATGTTTAAGTCAAAAGATTTTGACCTTTAATTTGGCTGAAACTCATCCATTCATTCCCTTCTTTGGTTGAGTGAATAATCATTTTGACTCCTTCACCAAAGTCAAAATTCTTGGTCAAATTACCTAGTTCCCTATTACTAAAATTCTATTTAGTTAGTCTTTGCATTTATGATCTAAAACTCTATTTCATGAGTCACCTATTTTGTCTAATCCTTATTCTATGTACAAATTTTTCCATTAGTTGAGTTGGGTATCACAATTTTTTAATAATTATTATTTTAGAAAATGATCTTTTTATCTTTTCTAATATAATAGTTTTTATTAAGAAATAAATATTATTATTTTATCCATATATTCATTACTTTATACCCATTCGTTTTACATTAAAATTGTTACTTGGCCAATGATATTTGAAAGTGTAGAGAAGATATTCAACATAGATCCAACCGTCCATAGCTATGGAGATCCAACGACATTGAAGTCGCCACGCACACACAAAGTCTTGGTGAATCAATACATTGGACCCTTGCACGGTGACGTAAGGTAGTTTTGGTGTTGGATGCGTGTCAGTGTTTGAAGCCAAAGCGCTCCCCCATCTAGGGGTTTTGAAAGCACCTATTGACTCCAGCGGCACTATTCATCAAAACCGCCAAGGCTTCAGGGAAAACGTAGTGGTTTTTGACAGTGGAATTTTGGGCCGAGTTTCTAGGCAAATGAAGAGGAAGTTTCAAAATCTGAGACATGGGTTTTTTGAGGAACGACCACAATTAGGTAACACGCAAGAAAGTTGGCAAAATTCTAAGCGGTTCAGGAGAATTTACTGTTCTACTGAAGAGGAATTCGCTAGTTGCGCGGATGGCCATATTGGTTGGTTTTTCTTTGGGTTTTTGATGGGGTTCTTGATGGATTGAGTCATTATTAAGGAGTGATAATTCTGTTGTTTCCATGACAACAAAGATGTAAAGAAGTTTTCACATGTTCAAATAGGAATCTGAAAGTGATAATCCGTCCCAACAATTCAAATTAGAACAATTGACATGCAAAGGTTGATGATGGAGATGAACTAAATTCTTGCATATGGAGCTGCAGAAGTCTCTCTCCGTTTGCTGATATGATTCAAAGTTCTAGATATTTTTAGATAGCAATTGGGCAACCATTTCCAGGTATGAAGACAATTATTCAGCAGTGGAGGAAGTTAAAAGAAAGAACTGAAGACTTCAACAAGGAGTCTCAGGAAGATTTCTTGGCAGCAAGGCTGCATTTTTCTGTAAGCCCATAGGGCAATTGTGATATTTTCAGATCTTAAGGTCTCATCTTCAACAAAGCCCTGTCTTCTCTTCTACTTTCTATATTTTTCTTCTCATTATGCCATCACTGTTTATTTTTATTTTGCACTAAGATTACTATTGAGATTAAATGTGTAACAATTTAGTACAACCTCCACTCTTACAATTGTAAGTAATCATTTGAACATAAAGAATTTCCTCTATCTTAATGTGAGTAAGACAAGACATTTATTTTTAATATGTTTTTCCCAATATCAATCATAACCCTGATACATTGTTTTACATGCACTCACTTTTTCATTTGTTGGATTCATCATTGGTAATGCCCAACAAATTAATTATTCTTCATTTCAATTTTGTAGAGATTGTTTTTTCCCTCTGCAAAGTATGAAATTTTAGTGTTTTTTTTTTTCTTTCTTCTACCTTTCACGAGAAAATTTTTGTGCTCTTATGAATGAGACTCCATGCCCAATGGATTTAGGCTTCCGATCTAAGATGATTGCGACGTTTATTTCAGTCGACTGTCCTTTATCTTCTAACATGTTTATCCTTTGTTTTATTATCTTATATATGGCCACTGTGATTTTATGTTCAAGTGTTGCTTGGTGAGCATGAGTAGCAATATATTTAGAAATCATAAGAGAGAGCCCTCTCTCGCTGGAAGGACTAGCTTCCAGTCCAAAGTTTGGTTGAAAATGTGCTAGGAATTTATCTTTTGCAGCCAAGAGAAATCTCTAGTAACAACACATCCACTGTCATGTATATTCTCTTGTTCATGTCAAGTATTGTCTTCTAGACCTCCCACATATCTCATGAATTCATATCTGTCTATATGTCATGAAACTGTACATGACTCTTCCACTCAACTGCACACAATGCTGACCCATATGTCACTTTACTATTCTGAAGATTTCTTCGAATATTCTTGCTTCTCAAGCTGAATCAAATTTGTCCACTAGTCTGCTTAAGCTGAAAATCAAACTCTACATGTATGCAATAAGTATACATTCTCGAATTTGTATAAATGTATCCTTACTTGAATACATGCTTGGAATCCTTTATACAATCATGAATCTCTGCCTCAAAAGTGTATCAATGATATTCTTCCAGCTGACCTCTTCATACATGCATGGGGATGTGGTCTGAAGACTACTTCTTAATTTGTCACGAGACATTCTGCACTTCTTCCATCGGGTCATTCTGAATCTATCTTTCCAAAATCTGTAAACACTCCATACTTCCCAAAAGATAATTCTCTAATCTGTAATAGTTTTTTCTTAGACTCCTCCTCTTGAACATTCACACTTACTAGGGGTCTCCAAGTTGGATGGCTTAGAACAATATATAAGCATGCTCTGCTGCAGGATCATCATTCTGAATGATAACATATTCCTCTTTACTTGTAGATTCATCATGATTTCATAACTCTGTAAATCTTGTGAGTATGATCTCTGATAGTTTTTCATTAACATGTTCTTCTTGTTTTTTTTTCCTTCTCCAAATTTTCATGTAACTGATATTGGTGTTTTATTTCATGGAAGTATCCATCATGATTCTACAATCATGATTTGTGTTTCCATGGTTGTGGCATATGTAACATTCAATATTGTGTGGAACCACATAAACATTTCTTCTATAAGATCTGCAATCTAAAACTTTATGTCCAAAGTTATTACAAGTAAAACAATAAGCAAAAAAAAAACTTTGATACCTGAAAGTAAATGATCTTCTTTGTGATGTAGTCCTTCTAAATTCATGCCTTAGTTGATCATGATATTCTCTTCTATTATTTCCTTCACAATGATTCAAGATTCTTTGATTTATGGAAGCATAAGGTCTTCTTGGATATCCATCTCTTCTGTAATCTTTTTCTTGAGTCTTCTCCATTTATTGAAAGTTCTCCTTTGAGGGATTGCATTCTTCCTTCTTGATATGGCCTCTAATGACTTTCACATAACTCTTATCCTTCTATTCATTCTTCCTTTCCAACAACCTATAACATCTCTCTTCAACTTTCTTTACTGGTGGTTTGGAGCTGCCTCTTTCTTTTCTGTGATTGGCATTTACATCTTCTTTGCATGAGGGCTCACCAATATATCCAAAACACGTTTTATCAAATGGTGACTTTTGACAATTGAGGATGTCTTTTAATAATTAAGAGCTCTTCAAGTTCTTATTGAACTTGTCAACTTCAACCCTCAATGAGACGACTTCTTCTTCAAGCTTCTCACAAGCTTCTTCTTTCTTCATCATATGGATCTTCATTACTTCTTCTATTCGCTTTGCTTCTTCAAGTTGGGTTTTTAAAGAGATTATTTCTTCTTCAAGTCTTCTTTCTTGTTGACCAAATTCTGCTCCAAGATTTTTGAAGTCCTCATAGGTTTCCTTGAGAGAAATTGTCAAAGTCTCTTCTTTCTTCTCTTCTTCCTTTCTTTGTGATACTATTTCAGCTTCCAAACACTACTTTTCTTTCAACTGATTTTTGAGAGTTTCTTCAATCACTTTGGCTTCTTCCAGTTGAACCTTTAGATTTATGATAATCTGTTGGAATTCTTCACAATTTTCCTTTATCTTGATCAATTCTTCCTTGAGATACTTTTTTTTCTTCCTTTCTCTTTTTACCTCGCTTAAGACGTTGATTAGTTTTGCTTCAAGATCTACTTCACCTTCTTCTTCTTCTGAATCTATCTGACATGATGAGCTTGTTTCTTCTTTTTCTATCTCAACATCTTATTTATCTTGATCAACATGTTTTGGCCCTATGATAAGAGGAGATTCCTTAAAGTAGATATTATGTAGCTTATCCCAAAGATCTTTGGCCAATGAACATTGTCCCACTTTAACTTTTACTAAATCATGCAATCCATCTAGGATGACATCCATTGTTATTTTGTTTTTCATTTTTAGTTCCTTCTTGTT